>JAJOZX010001894.1:692500-740000 GCA_023014485.1 Bathynomus jamesi | reverse complement strand
AACTATTTTTATTTTTAGGTCAATTATCTTGTATTGCTAAATTTCTTTTTTTTCTGATTCTTTGTAATTTGTACTTGATTCTTTAATTATAATTATCAGTCTATGACCCTTCATAATGGATAGAGATTCAATAAAGAAGTCTGATATATTCAAGTATTTTACTGAAAGTTCAGATAAGAAACACTATGTTTGTATTTGTGAAGTTTCTGATGCTTCGGGAAATATTTCAACGTGTGGAACTAAAATTACCAAGCCTCAAAGCAAAAAGCCTGATGTCTCCTCAAGAGCATATAATTTGAAAAGACACTTGAGTCGATTACATCCTGAAATATCAAAAATGATGGAAGAAAAGAAGCAAATGCTTGAGCTTTCAAGACCAGTACAGTACTTCTGCCAGTTCAAAAACTAAAGCAAACCAGCAAAACATTACTAAATTTTTGATGTCTCAAAAAGTCACTATCTCAATGACTACAGATAATTTTAAAAATAGCATAATTGAGTTAGTTGTTAAAGATTCTATGCCTCTATCTATGTTTGAAAAGCCAGCTATGTGCAGTCTACTAGAAGAAATGGCTCAGAAATTCAAGATTAGTTTAGATAAAGACAATATCCGTCATTTAGTGATAGAAAAATCAAAAGAAGAAAAATTTGCTCTCAAAGAGCAATTAAAAGGGCGCTTCATATATTTAAAAGTTGATGGTTGCACACGAATACGGACACATTATTTTGCCATCAATGTCCGATTTATTGATGATGATAATAAAATCCTCACCCGCACTATAGCAGTAAAAGATACACATGCTCAGCAAACTAGTGACTACCTGCATGATCTAATTATGAGAACTCTGGAAGAGTACGGCATACCGAAAGAATTTGTGCTCTGCATTGTCAGTGATAATGCATCAAATATGATTAAAACTGTTGAGAAGTTGAATGATAATCAAGAGGCAACTTCAGAAGATGATATACAACATTTGGTGAACATGATGATGATTCAACAGACACTCAGGAAGTGGCATCTTGTGTAGAAGAAATTGACAGTATTGTATCTGAAATTTCACACTTCTCCAGAATCAACCACATGCGTTGTGGTGCACATACCTTGCAACTTGCTATTTGCGATGGATTGAGAGATAAACATGCTACCTCTCTCATAGGTAAGTTGAGACAGGTTGTAGTAGCAGCAAGAAACCCAAAAGTGGAAGAAATAATTAAAAGACGTGCAGGCAAGGTTGCTATTTTAGATCAACCTACTCGATGGGGCAGCACGTATTTAATGATAGAGCGCTTATTAGAATTAAAACCTGTACTCTTGGACATGGCAAATTCAAATGTGAATCTTTCAGAAATAATGTGGGAACAAGCAAGAAGATTGGAAAGAGTACTGTACCAGCCATATATAGTAACAAAAAAAATTCAAAGTGAAGATTTGACTCCCGGTCAATTTTTGAAAGAGTGGAAATCTTTGATGTATTTTCTTTCCAAGATAGAAGGCACCATAGCTGATGACATTAAAAGTTCCATGGAAAGGAGAGAAAATATTTTACTTGATAATGAAGTATTGCTTGCTGCTGTTTATATAGATCCTAGATATAGATGCTTATTAACATCTGAACAGGTAGTTAAAGCCAAGGATGCCCTATGCAATATAGCAATCAGAATGAAAAGTAACCTAGACCTTTCAAATAAAGTCTCTCTATTAAGAGAGGAATGTGGAACCGAGATTATTGCATCATCATCAAATTCATCATCTTCCACCACTTCTGATGTCAGCGAGTTTGATTTTGAAAAAATTATTGATATTCAACATGGTAAGAAATCAAAACGTCCTCGTTTAGAAAGTGAACTAATACCACCTCTCAGTCCAATGTGTACCCTCAAATTGCAAGTTGAGGAATCTTTTCCTGAGATTGAAAAATTTGACCGTTCGTCAAAACTGTCTTTTGAACAAGTAATAGAAAGGTATCCTAAAGTTATAAGAGATGTTGCAAATCTTCTAGTAGCTATGCCTTCAACACAAGTCAGTGTTGAACGTCTATTTTCAGCACTGAAAATTTTAAAATCTGATTTAAGGGCACGTATGAAAGAAGATATTGTTGAGGCTATGTTATTTTTAAGAACAAATGTTTATAAGTAAACTTAAATAAATAATTTTAATTCATAATTTTTTTTATGGAAACAGATTTACAAGGAGAATATCTTGATTTTATGTTTAAAAATTAGTTTCCTACCTTAGCTACATTAGTAAAAATTTCTGCAAAAGTTATTATTTTGCTTTCATTTTTAATACAAGGAGTATTATGATTTATGATACTGTAAATGTATCATTGAATTTGCAAACTTTTAATTTTTTAATATGTAGTTTGAACTTTAAAGATAAAGTCTGATTTAAGGTTACACTTAAAAAAAATATAATTGAGGCCATCTTGTTTAAAAAAAAAAATTATAAATAAACTTAGTAATTTTCATTTTCAATTATTTTAAGGAAACAGATTTACAAGAAGAATATCTTGATTTTATATTTAAAATTAGTTTGATTATACCTTAGCTAGAATAAAAAAAATTTTGCATTAGTTTTCATTTGTTAATCCAAGGAGTAGTATTGATTTTATAAGCGTAGGATAAATGATTTTGTAAATTTTCTTTTATAATATGTATTAGTAGTTTGAACTTTTGACTTTTAGTTGAATTGCTTTGTTAATTAAATTACAAAACTTTTTGACTAAAAGAAAATCTCTTTTTAAGTAAATAATATAACCTATTAAAAATTTAAAAACTGAATTTTTTGAAATATTCAGCTCTTTTTCAAGCCAAGTTGGCTTTCATGAAGCTTTCAAGTTTTCAACACTTAAAAAAAGATGCATATTATCTCAGAAAGTTTGATTGTTACTATTTTCCATACGAGAATTCTTAAGTTTGAACTTTGAACTAATTAGGAGGCAAGTTTCTCTAATTTATATAAGCTACCATTGTTAATAAATATTTAATATCATTTAGTTTTCATCATTTTCCTTTAGTTATTTAAATAACTTCATTCTATCATTATATTTGCCTAATTTAAAATCATAAGAAATTTAAATTTTGAGTATTAAAGTGATTTAATAATAATATTTTTGTGCAATATTTTAAATTGGACAATTAGTTATATAAATCTAGATATTTATTTTATAATTAACAGAATTTACTATAAAAGAGCCGGAGCCAGAGCCAGAGCCAGAGCCGGAGCCAGACTGTAAAAAATTTCTGCTCCGGAGCCGGAGTCGGAGCCAGAAGTTTTTTTACCGGCTCCGAAACCCTGGTTGCTATGAAACTTCTCAACATATATGACTTCGTCATTTTTCTTCAGTGTTATGAATGGGAAATTAAAATCTCCGCAAATTAGAATATTTGTTGCTGAAGTTTCAAGTAATTGTAACATGTTTTGTATTTCATTGGTAGCAAATTGGAATTAACTTTTTGTGGTGTTTGGTGGTCTGTAGACGTCCATAATGGTAATGGTTAGATTCAGTTCTTTTACTTCTAATATAATAACTTTGACTGTGCTGTTTGATTTGTTTACCTTCACCTCACATGTGTATGTGTTTTTCACGTAGATACAACACCCTTCCCCTCGTCTAGCCACTCTATCTTCTCTGTATATGTTGTAGTCCAACAATGCTATTTCAGTATTCTCGATGCAGTTTTCACAGCCTTTTTCGCACTTATGTAAGTATGTTTCTGTTAGGCATATGATATCTATGCTGGTTTCCGTAGCTAAATTTTGCAGGTATTGTAATTTGCAGTCTGCATGGTCCGTTTAGGTTCTTTGTACAGGGTGTTCCAAAAGTCATCACTCCATTTGTTTTGCTTATAACTTTTGAACCAATAAAACAACAAATATTGTAGAAAGTGGAAATAATTTATTTTATTTAGAATTATGTTGTGGTGTGTAGTGTTACATCTTCAAATTATTGGGGATTGATCTTCTAAAATCTGGAAAACAAAACAAAACAATAATTAACTTAAGGTTACAGCTACTTCAGATGGGGTGATGACTTCTGGAACACCCTATATATTTGTGTATAATACATTTACCGGGTTTCTAATCTTCGTGTTCGATTTTCCTAAATGATGGTCGTCTCCTGGTCGATGTCGGTTCCTGTTTGGTGTTATTGGTTGGGCCGCTGCATTTGGGAATATTGGGGTTGCGGCCCGTGATACCAGTGTGGTGGTTGTATTATTGGTGGGTGGTGTTGAATAGAAGGGTGATGTGTGTAATGTTGTGGTGCATATATTTGCGGCGTTCTGTCTTTCCTTGTTAGAAGGGCAAGCTATCCTCATTTCTTCTAAAAAATGTTTCATTACTCTTGTTATTACTTCTATGTCGAATATGATCTGTTCTTTCCCGTTCTCTTCTTTGCGTACCCTTTATGTGAAAATACGGGCACTCTATGTTCAGGCATTTTTTCTCAGTAATTGACTATCTACACATACGAGGGTGAAAAAAGTTGCAGTTTCGTAAGTACCTGCATTTTCCATTCCTCATCATACAGAAGCATTTTGGGGGGTGATTGTATGTGCAGTTTGAGCCATATTTGCACGAACCTGTTTTATAATATTCGCATATGGCCCGTCGTTTAAATTCCCTCTGAGTCTGATGTGATTCAATTAATTTCCTTCTGCTCCCCTACAACTTCTTCCCTACTCAGTGTTTTTTTTTCTTCGGCGTGTATTTCGTATCTCTTTCTTTTGCTGTGGGTATTTCTTTATCTAAGGCTACTTTCGCCCTTCCCTGTAGTGTGTTGTCCATCTCATTTTCGTTTTCGGTTGTGCCGGCGTTTTTTGTTGTTTTCCTGTTTTTCTGTCGGTAAAACTGCTGTACTTGATTCTTCTATTCCAACATTTTGTATTCCCCTTTGTACTAATTTCCTATTGTTTTCCATGCACTTGACGCACAAGAAACCATAAAGGCCTATGATTTTGTTATTCATTCTATTTATCATTTTCCTGTCTTTTCTATCTAAGTTCACGCATTCGTAATGTTTAAAGGTATTGCACAGAATGCATTTTAAGCCCGAGGTCTGATATACTTGATTTTTGCAATCACAGAGTTGATATTCAGCGAATTCTATTAAACATAATTCAGTTCTATTCATTTTTCTGGATTTACCGCAATTTATACATTTTTTCGTATTTTTTGCCATTCTTTCCTTTATTTTCCTCTTTTCTTCTCGCTTCTCAAATTTCTCTCGATAACGCGACCTTCGTTTTATGGCTCTCCCAAATTGTGTCTGACATTTTTCCCCTCTATAGGCCTAATGTACAAATCTCAGGAGCTGTTTTTCCGTTCGAAGTGTTTTCAACTTATGTTTCAATTGATGTTTTTTCTTTGTGCAAGCTATATGCCACCAGCTTTCACTTAATAAATTATTATCGCGAATTCACTGGTATTTAATACACACACTGGTATAAGATAGAATTTACTGCTGAACTTATAAACACTAGCTATTTCGATATTACCCAGAGCGAAAACAAAACATCCGTACACCACGAGGTAGAAACATATATATATATAGGGTGAACCAATGTAGGTGGACAGTAAATGATAACGTTTATTTTGAGAATACATATTTAATTTTTTTGTATACTATAATACAAAATAAAATTTAAATAAATTTAGTTATAATATTTAATATAATATAACACAAACACCATAGTTATAATGAACACCATAGTTATAATATAATATAACACAAACCGTATTCAACCTACTGTCCACCTACTTTTGGTTCACCGTGTATATATATATATATATATATATATGACGTTATAATGTTTCAGACCAGCAAAGACCCTAGGATCCACTCATGGCTAGTCTATCTAACCGTGTTTGTGTTGCGTATTGCGTATGTCCTCCGTGGTGGCGGGGGACATACAATTTTACGTGGGTTCCGAACCACAAAAACCTAATATATATACATATTTTTTTTATGGGATTTATATCCTCTTAATAAAGTTTATCAAGTTTATCATTATCATTATCATTATCATATATATATATATATACTGTATATATACACACACACACACATATATATATATACATACTGTATAGAGAATAATAGTGAATTAATATTAATTATTTCACACCCTAAAAAGTTCTTTTTAAAGTTGTATTTGGAACTTAATTATTGATTACGAGCCTGGTTATAAATCTGAGTTAAAATTTAGATATTTTAAAATTTTTAATCAGATTAATTGGAATTAGAATTTAAAAATTGACTTGCAATTTTCAAATTTCTGTAGATTTTGAGTCTCATTTTTTAAGGAAAATAAATAAAATAAATAATAGTCATGTACGCAATATACTGGGTGGGCCAAAAAAAACTGTTACCCTGTTTTTGAACAATATAATTTTACCTTTATCAAATGTTATTTGTACAATCAATATATGTGTCCTGTATAGAATTTCATGGTCTATCTCGTGGTAAAGTTGGATTTTTGCTAACATTTTGTAATTCGCTGTTATACAGACACGGGTAGAAAAACTTTCTGTTTCTTTGCAGTTACCTAATTGAGTCTAAGATTATGCGGAATGTGCCCTCCTCCATTATCAATGCACGCTTGCAACCCTTATCGACGGCAGTACCGCATCAAGGATTTTTTCTTGGTAATAAGCAGCAGTGATTTTGGCATTTTGATCAACAAAAACAATCTCTGCCTTCCCTAACTTTGAAATAAAGATGGAAACCATGACTTTTTAAGAAAAATGCGGACGTTCCCTGCAAAGTCGATCTAGACTGATAGATTTTTTGTCCTGTCATCCATAAACTCGGTCATTTTGTGTGTTTATTGTTGAAGCAACCGTAAAGGTCTTCTCGTCGCTGAACCATATTTTCGACACCACTCTGTCTGGGAATCGATCTAACAGAGCACGACATTTTTCAACTCTTGCTTGCTTATTTGATGCAGAGAGCTTATGAACTTCGACTCTTTTAAAACATTTAAGACCCAGACCATCTTTTACTACACGACGAATACTAGAGCGAGAAATACCAATAGTTTTTGAAATTTCTCTAACGGACTTGTGGGTGTTGGGCCGTTCTTCTTGACTGCATATCATGGATGAAAATGTATCACTATTTTCCTCAGTACGTGATGTTTTTGACTCTCCACTGCCTTCTTTTCGTTTGGTCGACCCTGTGATAGCGATTTTCTTTATGAGATATTGAAGTCCAGGTATGGTCCATCGTTTATTTAGAAACTCTTTCTTCATTCATTTTGCACCCCAGTGTTTCTCCTTACGCAGGTTCAATATCAATGTTTCATCTTCCAAAGAGTATTTCATTATGTTATAACTTCGTCATCAACTATAGCAGAATGATGGTCTGAAATGAAAAAGGAAATAAATTAATTATTTTGTGTAAAAATTAGGAAAATTAATTATTTATGGAGAAACTGACTGTCATCTGAAAGTATCAGTTGCTGACTTTGACCACTTTTCAATTGCGCACCATATTCTGATACCTCCCTCCAGTTGTGAGCCTGTACCTCTACTCCTGGGACGTTGAATCTAGATTCAAAGCCAGCGTTTGAAAGAATAAAAGTATGGTACAACATACAGCCTCAGCAGTAAGATCAATATACAGGGTGAGCCACAATATTTTTTTCAAAAGTTGGGTAATATCTTTTTTGGCCCACCCTGTACAATCTTAATTTGTCTTACTGCTCAACTTTATGACGCGGTATTTTTCTTCGTTGTTCATTTTCTAGAATTTAACATCC
The DNA here is from genome assembly GCA_023014485.1 of Bathynomus jamesi. Classification (NCBI taxonomy): domain Eukaryota; kingdom Metazoa; phylum Arthropoda; class Malacostraca; order Isopoda; family Cirolanidae; genus Bathynomus; species Bathynomus jamesi. Next base: position 732,236 of record JAJOZX010001894.1, on the reverse strand, counting down.
GCAATTTCTTTTGATGGGTTTTCACTTTCATTGTCGAGAACTGCGTTTCTCGCCTTCGGTAGAAGGAAGGGTGATGGTCTTTTTTCTTTTATTTCTGCTTCTTTAGTGGCCAAGATGGATAGTTACCCTTTTATCGTCTAATAGCTAGCAGTATCGTGGGTCATGGTTTAGACTGAAGCCAGCAAATCATTATTACGTAGTAGGGTAACTTCTATTTTTTTTAATGACTCTAAGCAATGTTTGTTTCATGCCAGATGACTTGCCGGCTATTTTCGTGATTATCTTAGTCCGGATTACGAAAACGTTTCCTTTAAATAAATTCACTCCGTTGTTTCCAAAGAAATTAGCTAATATAAAATATATATATATATATATATATATATATATATATATATATATATATATGTCGTATGTAAAATTAAAAATCAAACTTATTTCCGAGTAGATCTTTCTTTTGCATAAACTTTGTTGCTTCATATGTTGGCTCCAACATCTGCACCAACTGATAAATTTTCTCCCAGTTATTTGCACTGAAAGAAAAACTAAATCTTGCTTCACAATATTCCATTATCATTGATTTGAAAGGCTTAAAAATTTAATCATTAGATGCACAGAACCTCAGTGAGTTTCTACTTCAAATGAAGAACATTTAAGCCTTTGGCTTTTAAAATAAACCTTGCATTTGGTATTCTTACCTTTTTAGATGTGAATTTGGCATCTACGTTTTGGTTATATATTGTGATTTTTTCCTTAAAAAAATCATATACAGGAAGCTGTAATGTATGTTCGTGTACACCAGGTAGATATAACTGTTTGCTAGTCTGCATCTGCGTGAGCCCTAATCATTAGACTAGAGACATCATTATGAAATTTCAAAACTCAAAACTTTCCTTGTTAGAATCATCCTCAACATCAGCATCAAACTCGTGACTCTCTGGTATTTCTACATCATCTACGTCCTCTTTCTGTCTCCTTTTTATCTTCCATTTCTTCAAATGACTTAACTGCTTTTAGTATGTTTGTACCATTAGCGATTTTAATGCTGTATATTTGAGATTTTCTTACGTTAAAATAGTCCAATTCTTGCAAGAGCATTTGTCGTACCACGTATCCAGTTTGACGGTCATCCATTTCTCGTACCACATACCCAGTATAATTGTCATTCATTTTTCTAACACATAAACAGCGTGTCTGTAGGATTCCATATTGAAATTTTGGACATTAATGACCAAACGTTCTCAAGACGTGCAGCTAACGTCCCTCTTTCTATCTCTTTATTTAGTGAAGTAGCAAATTCTCCAATCGTTGATATTTTTACTGATTGATTGAAATACTAATGCTTTTTGAAATGGATCACTAACTTTTCTGGAGTCAGAGTCTTCCATCAGGGACGGTGTACGTCCATTAACGGTAACTAGCTGCAAATAGCCTTCTTTGAATGCTTCGCTTAGTTGATCCTCTAAAATCTAAAAGAAAAGTCTCAAAAGAGATTTTTATTTTGGAATTTCCGTTTCAATCAGCTTCTTTCATGGACATTTTTTTTTTTTTTTTTACATATTTTTCTGTTTTCTTCTTTTGATGAATTCTAGACTTTTCCGGATGAGTTATTAAACGTTTAGCTAAATTTTCACTAAGCCATTAATTTTTATCTTATATATTTTACATTCATTGAGATTTTCACCATTAGAAAAATCCAATACTTGAAAACAAAATTTTTTTGGGGGGGGGGGATTGAACCATTTTACAATGTTTAGACTCTAGAGGATACGTATATTATGAATTTTTTTTCTTTCAAATATTGCGACATATTTTAAACAAAGGATTATAAATTTACTCTTACGTCTAAAGTAAAGCAAAGTATAGAAATAATCATTTCTATGCTTACTGTATATCTATACTTATACAATTAATTTAAATATTTTTTACTTCTATAGCTATACCTATGCTGTCACTGTCATTTATTTCTATACCGTTACTATATCTATACTCTTATGCTAACCCTGATATATATATATATATATACACACACAATGATATAACATCCATACTAAGGGAAGCAGGAAGACCATGGAATAAATCGTACAATTGTCATACTAAAATTATTCCTGGATGGAATGATTTTATAGCCCCATTGAAAAGGGAATCAAAAGATGCTTGCGATATATGGGATCTCCTTCGTCGTCGGAGAATAGGGCCAGCTTACATGAATATGAGTAGAAGTAGGGCTCACTATAAAGATGTAAACAGGAAGAAGGCTCAATTCGAGCATCAAAAGCCTGTGAGGCTAATTTAAATAATGATAGTAACAAATTCTGGAAATTTGTCAAGAAAGAAATGGGTTGCTAAGAATGCCATCCCATCAACAATTGATAGAGTGTCTAGGGAGTAGAAATAGCTAAGTTATGGAGAATGAAGTATTCAGATATCCTTAACAGATTGGGGAGAGTTAATCTTAATGTAGGCTAGAATGGAACGACATTAAGAGGGGTCAGTGAGAATACGAGGACTTCAATGCCTGAAATTAAGAGTTTGATTAAAGAGCTAAATACAGGCACCTCACCAGGGATAGCTGACTTGTCGAGTGAGCTTTTAAGGTATGCTAATGATGTAATTAGTGTTCAAATCTCATTACCGTTCTCAGCCACGCTTACTCACACTCATATTCCTGCAGAGTTTATGAGGGTTTATATCACACCCTTTGTCAAAAATAAATATGGGGACATTCTATCCAGTGATAACTACATGCCTATTGCTGTTACCTCCTGTTTCTCAAAATGATTATTTATGGACATCTAATCAGTTTGTTTTAAAAGGTTCCATTCAACTGACTGTGTATTTATGTTTCGAAGGAGATTGTATTTAAAGATACTGTCAGTAATTCAATTATTTACAGTTGTTTTCTGGATATAAGCAAAGCATATAATGTGTCACAATATTCTATTAAAGAAAATTAAAAGGCAGGAATGTTCACTATATGTTTTAAATTTATTGAAATTTTGGTACATACACCAAACTTTTATTGTTTGATGGGCCAATATATTGTTCGAATGTTTTGGCAACTCATGCGGAGTTAGACAAGGTTCCTTGCTCTCTCCTATGCTGTTTAATGCGTATATTGATGGATTAATTACTTCTCTTAATGAGACAAGAATGGGATGTTGTACAGATAGCATGATGATAAATAACTTGGTCTATGCCGATGATATGGTATTAATAAGCCCTTCGGTTAAGGTCTGGATCACCTTACAAACATTTGCGAATCATATTCACAGAGCCATAACATTAATTTCAATGTTACTAAAACTAAGGTTATGCAGTTCCATCCTAAAAGCTCAAACCAAACAGCTAATATTATTTCCTAAAGGAGAGACAAACCAATAGAGTAGGTACGAGATTTTAAGTATCTGGGTTAAATTATCACCAGTTCCTTGAGTGATGACTCAATCACTCAGATAAAAGAAAACAAAACTTTTGCATTTTAACTTTTTTTGTTTCCTCAAATTCGTTGATGTTTTAGATTATATGTTGGAGTTAAACTAATTATTTTATTTGTTAAATTCTTCCAAAGGAACGGGAAACTTTTCATAACTATTTTATGCATGGTACGAATACTTATGAGCGCCAGTATATATATATATATTATATATATATATATATCGTTTTATATTGTTCGGCAGTTCTGCCAGTTGCAAATGTTTATTGAATTTCGAGATAAAAGTTTGGGTCCCCATTTGGGCCCAAAGTGTATCAAGGTACTTTAAAATAAAGATTGATGATCGTTCCACTTTCAAAGTCTTCGACGAAGCGAAACTTTTTTTCCTTTTAACGCAAAGAATGTATGAGTTAACGAGCATAGAGAAGATGCCAAAAAAAGAGTGGAAACCTTTTCTGTATGCAGACTTCTGATCGCCCCACTCCCTCCCCGCACACCAAAAAATGGTAATGGATATCTCCATATATATATATATATATATATAATTATATATATATATATATATATATATATATATAATATATATATATATATATATATATATTCATGGCCAAAACTCTGCATGGCGTCGTTTTTTATTCTTATATATTTTTAATGTTTGGGTAATCATCGTCCGTAAACGAGCTGTAAATTATAGGTTAGTATCCAGTTCACCTCTTGTTCTATCCTTGGAGACGGTCTTGGAAACTTTCCTGACGAAACGTTCGTAATTTGTTGCAGATTTATTGCCATTTCACTTGGACTCCTGGTGAGTGTTTGCACAAATCATGGTGAATAAATGGCGATCTATAAATACGTGGAATGAACAATATATCCAGTTAAACATAGTTCATACATGATCTACACAGGTCTTTGAAACCTATTAAGTAATTTTACATATAGTCTCGACATTCTTTGTTGAGGATTTATTTAATTATTATGTAGAAATGTAGAAAAATGTAGAAAATGTAGAAAAAATGTAGACAAAATGAAACTTAAATAAAACTTTGTAATGGAACTTCATTCGAAATAAGTTGTGATATTATAGTGATTAAGGCAATTTGGGTAAGATATTTTTTTGGTATTAAGGTAATAGAAGTAAGGGAAATGTCTCCAAAATCTACAAATCGGGAGCTGTCATTAGCTTATATGAAGAAGGATGGTCCCAATATTCTATTGGTTAGGTCGTTAGAGGATGAAAGTGTCACGCGAAGTAGTACAAAACACTTTTACCAGGCTCTTGAAATGGAACATTTTCGTAGTCCACAACTGTCTGGGAGGTTAAGGAAATTAAGCGAAAGGTATGAAAGAGCAGTTAAGAGAATTTCACATGGGAATCGCCGGAAGTATTCTGGCTATTTCCTTACGCACCGTGAGAAGAACCTTAGTGAAAAAGAAGCTGCACTACTAGATCGCCAGACAAGAACCGGTGATTCCAGAGCAGAAGAAGAATGGGATATCTTACATTAACAACTCACCGAAAGAACTAGATTTTCAGTAGTGGTCCAAAGTCCTCTGGACTGATGAACCAAATCTAATCGCATCGAAAATAATGGTCGGTGCCTTGCTCATCGTCACACAAGCTATAGGGAAACTAAAAACACATTCGGCAGCAGGCCCGGACAAATGGAATGCCACACTATTCAAAAACTGCAAGAATGAAATTGCTAAGCCTCTATATTGGATATGGAGACGATCACTAGATATGGGAGAAATACTGAGCATCCTGAAGAGGGTGAACAATAGTTAGATAAAAAATCTGACTTTTTGGAAACTCAGAAAAAATTAAATAATAACTAACATGGATTCCAGTCAGGAAGCTCATGTCTGTCACAACTAATGGGACACTATAACAACATTATTGATACACTCGAAAACAATGAAAACTATGATGTGATAAACATAGACTTTGCCAAGACGTTCGATAAGTGTGACCATGGAATCATAGCACATAAACTGAAATATATAGGAATAACAAGAAAAGTAGGAAAATGAGCAGCAGCGAGTCGTTACAGTTCAAGGAATATCTTCATCAGAGTCAGGAGTCCTTAGCTCAGTACTAGAAGGAACAGTATTAACTCCATTGACTTTCATAATCATGGTAACTGATATAGATGAGGAAGTTACCAATTACAGCACAGTAACATCCTTTGCCAATGACACAAAAATTAGTAGAAAAATAAGAAACCCAGAGAATATAGAATCTCAACAAACAGACTTGAACAGAATCTGCAATTGGTCTAAAGCCAAAAATATGCAATTCATCACTGAAAAATTTCAACCATTAAAGTACGGAAGAAGGGAGGATCTAAAATTCATGGAATACTATATATATACCCGAAATGGACACGAAATTCAGAGAAACTTTAAAGCAAAAGATTTAGTTGTTGTAATGACTGATGACGCGAAATTTGAAACACAAAATAAAATAGCGGTAAACAGAGCAAAGAGAATAACTGGACAGATATTGAGAACCTTTAAAAGAAAGGATAAGAATATAATGATTCCTCTACTGAAAACACTGATCATACCCAAGTTGGAGTATTGCTCAGTCTTAACACCCCCATATAAAAAAGAAGACATTAGTCAACTAGAAGGGATTCAGAGAATCTTTGCTTCACCAAGCCAACTCAAGAGGAGGGGCACCAAGCCTGACCTCCGTGAGATGAGGAATCATCGCACGGACCATCTGAAAGGCTGAAAGAAAAGGGTATATATATATATATATATATATATATAGGCCCCCTATATATATATATATAAGATTACTTTAAGTTTAAAATATATTGATAAAATCCTACGATAAGAGGATTTTCTACAACTCTGACAAGTTGGTAACTTAGACATAGGATTTATTTTATAAAATTCTTTATATATTTCACAAAACACTCTCTCTCTCTCTCTCTCTCTCTCTCTCTCTCTCTCCCCCTCATATAATTTTATTTTTTTAAAAAGAAAACTTGAAAATTTAATATTTAATTCATTATAAAATATTTTAATTTGAATAAAAAAAAAATGGAATAAAATTAAGATATTTTCTTTAATTTTGTATTACATGAACAAAATCGAATTTTATAATGTCGACATTCAACCTTATACAGGGTGTCCCGAAAGTCGTTGATGATTCGAGCCCTAGGTGCACAGTGATGTTTTGGGACACCCTGTATTATTATATGGATTTCGAATGAAAATGAAAAGTTTGGTTAATATTTTAACTGAAAGTGACTAACCTAACCTAACCAGACCTAACCTTACCTTGTGTCACCTTACCGGGTATAATGTAAATTGATCTGTCCTAATTTAAACTAATTTAACATGAATTTAATTTTTTTTTGTTGAAAGGAGGGGCCAAGGGCGGTTGTCCGCAAAAATTTCCCCCTTTTATAAGAAAGAGAGAGCCAAATTCAAGGTCTCCGATGTTCACGATGTGTTAAATGCATGTATGTATATGTAGTGAAAAATAGAGGTGTGTGTGTGTGTGTGTTTGAGAGCATGATGGACTGCTCACATGGTAGATTTTCGACATTATACAAGTTCAGAAATTTTGGTGTCGACTTCATGTACTGTATATCGACATTGTGCAGATCGACATTGTTTCACTACCTCATAAGTTTAATGTATTTTAAATTGAATAGATGTTGGAGAGTTGTGGGATGACGTAATAAACTCGTAATAAACTCGTAATAAACTCGTAATTAAAGTAAAAACACTTTGAAAGAGAATATACGAATATATTAAGATTCGGAGTACAAATTTCGTATTCACGTTATCATCATCTTTCAGCTGTACAATGTACAATTTGTACATTGTACAGTTGAATGATGATACATAAAGTGCCAAAACTTTACTGTGAATTTTAATAAATTTTTTAATAAAGTGTTTTTATTTATTTAAAAATACTAATTTTTATAAAGTTAATTTTCAGAACATTTTTTAATTGGTCTTAATTTTTTACATAATTTTTTTTTTGGTTCTAGAGGGTAGCTAGGGTATTTCGTGGGCACATTCCAACGTCACTCCCCTTTAGATCAGTGAAGTTAAGCGACGCTGGGTTTTCCGATGGGTTACAGCCCTCTGCGTTTAGATGATGTAGTGACCCTTAGATGGTTCGAATACCACTTAAAGCTGTAGGTCCCCTCCGTTAGATATCTTTGCCGTTACGAAGGAAGCTAAACAACCCCAAACATTGTTATTATTCTTATTTCTAGGATAGTATCATTTGGGTACTGTTAAATTTGTTAACGTTTTCGATAAATGTTATAATGTAATTTATAGCCCTCGTCAAACGTTTTATTAATCACAGATTTGGACCGCCTAAATTCTGTTCAGGCAACTCGTTTTTTGGTAAAAGGAGAGTTGCCAATTCGTCTTTTCTAAATAAGCCATAATTAATTTATCCACTTTTAACTTATCTATCGAGAATTTTAAACGAGAACCGCCCTTACTTTAATTAATTAAAAAGGGAGTTGATATAATCTAATTACTATTAATAAAAAGTAGATAATTGTTCATATCCATAAGATGAAAATTAAGTTATAACTAACCTCCTGAAGTAATATTACAGAAAGATGTGAATCTCAATTCCTCAAAGTTTCTTGATAAAGTTTCTTAATTATTAATCTTATATTTACATTGATTACCCATTATTAACATCTTAATTGATGTTGGAGTTAGGATTGTATTGGTGTATATATACACACAGTAGTATAGAATTGGAGTGTACGTATTGAAGTTATTTTCAGGAGTTATATTTTATTTTATTTTGTGGAGGAGAGGTTCTGTTGTCGATAAAGTCGAGGTTAGGGTTCAGTAGATATCTCGTCAGCAGGAAGTTTCCTTGACACTCTACTGATTTAACTGAACTCAGCGTAACCTAGCCTAATTTAGCGTAACCTAACTTAACCTAACTTAGCCATGAAGTAGTTATCAAATATTTTGTTGTTGTAAACAAGTATTATAAGAAATAAAATCCGGAACACATTTGCCCACCTTGTCGGGTGACTGTGCCCTAAAGACTACCTGAACCCGAATATTAATTGGCTGAATGGCCGGTTCAACTTAACCCAGGCAGCAGCAGCCGGGAGCTGACCCAGAGCCTCACTGAAAGTTACACCGAGACCACTGAGCTACTGGTCATCTTTAAACAAGTATTTGTTCCTCTTATAACTAACGTATATTGTAAAGTTATTGTGATTTTCACTTACGATGAATTGATCAGTTGTTCTGTAAACATAAACATAAATTTAGAACTTTTCTTTCAATCAAGTTTTTTTTTTTTTTTTACACAAAAAGTCCTCTCGAATTTTGTTTCGATATCCCCCCCCCCCAATTTTGACGAAATTTTAGATGTCTTTCTAAAAATATTTCAAAACTATTTTCTTTGTCATGCGTGTGGCTTTTATTTATGTATTTATTTATTTATTCAAACTGTCATATTTTTTTTTCATATAAATTCGAGCTATATAGGGATATATCGTGGCCATTATGCAACATCCACCGCTTCCCGTTAGATTCGCGAGGTTAAGTGTCGTTGGGTTTGGGTATATAGTAGTTGGATGGGTGACTGTCGATTGCTTTCAAATGATGTAGCGATTCGTAGATGGTTTGAATTCCACATAAAGCTGTTGGTCCCCTCTAACGTACTAACGTATACATGACCTTCTTGGCTGTCAGTAAGAAGGTAAAATCTTACATATGGCAACAATAAATATATAAATTAGACTTTCTGTAAAAAATCTACGTACTTTCCTGTTATCCCGGACCCCAGACTTTTTGCCAGTTGCCAGATTTTAATTTTGACACAGAATATTTTCGTTAAAACTAACGAAAATATCACGACTTAACCTAACCTTACCAACTAATTAAGTTAATTGAATGCCCGGTTAAGTAAACTATACACCCTTGATAATTAATTGGTTAGTTAAGTCGTGATATTTTCGTTAGTTTCAACGAAAATATTCTGTGTCAAAATTGAAGTCTGGCAACTGGCAGAAAAGTCTGGGGTCCGGGATAACAGGAAAGTACGAAATCGTATAATAAAAATACATTAGTAAAAAGTGAAATAAAACGAATACTCTGTTAAATTCAAAGTACTCCGAGTTTTCATTCAATCTGATGGGATAACTACTTCTGCTTTTCTGCTTTTTCTTCCTCTTCTTCTTTCAGCGAAGTATAGAAAGGTTGGATGAAGCTGTCTTTTCTCGCATGTTAATTTTAATTCCTTTAATGCGAGGAGGCTCTTTCAAAATCAACTCCCCTCACCCCCCACCCTCCAACCTTTTCTTCAGTGGAAAAAGGTTTATGCAAATTCATTCGCTTTTGTGTGATAATTTCGACTCTCTCTCCTTCAAGATTCTTTCATTGATATATCAAAAGACTGTTTGCCCAATTAGACTCTAATTACAGGCTTTGAGGCATCCTTCTGTAAATATGAAATTTTAATTAGAATTGCTTTGTCGTGGTGCCTCCTGTATAAAGAAATTTTGAAATTGTAATATATTAGAAGCCTTTAGTTTCGCCTTCACGTATTCAAAAATGCTTTTACAGTTAGTGAATAACGATAAATATGAGGTCTATCTGTCTACAGCGAGGGAAAATTGTGGTTTGTGTGTAGAAATTGGAATGGAAACCATTTTATAAAAGAAATGTAATTGTTAACTCTTGTATAAAAATAAGGGTGGTTTGGGTTAGTGATCTGCTTTTTCTGTTGGAGTAAATTTGCACATTTAACAGTTTCAGGGTTTTATCATTTATCCCATGATTAGTGATCAAAAGGAATTTGTAGTCATGAGTGTGTATTTGGTTCTATGTATAAAGTATTCAAAGTGGCGGGTCGTGTTCGCGTTCTATTATACTTCCTGTGTCCTGACTTACGCTCGTCGCTATCTCATAAACGATTATACTTTCAACGCGTAAAACTTTACATGAGAACGCTTTTGTCAAATCGTTAAATATTTATGTCCTTGACATACCCAATTTGGATAACTGTTCATGGGTCAGACCTTGCAGTTATTGGGATTTAACTCAGCATTTACTCAGTATAAGAGTTTGAGAATGAGTATCATAATAGTGGAAATAATAATACTAGATAATAAATTCCTTATTTCATTTTTATACACCGTAAAGGGAGTTTGTAAAGGGGGGGGATTCACCACCCGAGTATTTTTCATTAAACTTCGATATAGTTGTCTATCACAATGTACCTCTGATTGTAACAACATTGTCATTGTTCAAATGGTCGCGTATGCCTGATCTAGATTAAGTAAAGAAGCAGACCATATAATTTAATACTCGAATAATATGCCTGAAAACAACTCTTTCGTTGTCAAATCAACAGATATGACTGCGTTCCAATACTGATAAAACGATTTCAGATTAATGAAAGATCTTGAACAACTACATTTGGAAGGTTCAGCAACAACACGAAGATACCGCTACACGTACTGTAATTAAAACAAAGTGACTAACTTTTTGTACATCTGACGTCCACAGAAAGCTATTAGCAATAAAATCTAATATTTTATGAGGGATACAAAGGCTGTAAAGCAATAAATAATGTAAATAAATACAATTTGAATACTTCTTTATGGCACAACTTTCAATATCGAATCCATGAATAAGGGAACCAAATTTCGTATCTTATCAAAGAAGGCTTTGAAGTTAGTATATTTATGCTTTTGTCTCACTTTTAAAAGAATACCAAATGAAGATACAAAAAGTAAATTACAAGGGGATAAATTGTTCTCTTTCCACTGAGGTTAATGATTACAAGTAATCAAGGGAAAAGAGCGCTTGAACAATTTGCTTTGAAAAATGACTGTCATTTCATAAACACGCACTTTTTAATAATAAGTCAATTTACTGCTCGCGCGCGCACCTGCACACACACACACACACACACACACACACACACACACACACACAAGTCGGTACCTCGACTGTTTTTAAATCCATATATCTAAAAAGAAACTAATTAACCAATCCTAATTTAACCTAACCTAACCTAAAAGAACTATAAAACACTAAAACCCACGAAGCTTTTCGAAGGAGACTACGTTCTTTGTTCGGACACTACCTTTTTCGTTCTTAGTGCCCGAACGAAGAAGATAGTCTCCTTCGAAAAGCTTCGCAGTTTTTAGTGTTTTTTTAGTTCTTTTAATTTCTATTGTTTTACCACGTTTAGCGTGTTTTAACACACACACACACACACACACACACATGTATATATATATATATATATATATATATATATATATATATATATATATATATATATATATATATTAACACCCATACAGGGTGGGCCAAGAGATAGGACACATAGGAACTATGCTTTTTAATGCAGATATACATATATATATCTAGTATTTGCATTGAAAAGCATAGTTCTTTGTTTCCTGACTTTTGGTCCACCCGGTATATATATATATATATATATATATATATAATATATATATATATATGCACTAAAATCACAAAATAACACGTGACCTTATTAATAAGCAAACAACCACAAGGAAAAGGAAACACAAAGTCCGAGCGCTTTCGTGATATATTCACATTATTCACATTATCCTCCTTGATAATGTGAATATATCACGAAAGCGCTCGGACTTTGTGTTTCCTTTTCCTTGTGGTTGTTTGCATATATATATATATATATATATATATATATATATATATATATATATATATATATTAAGAACATTTTGTAGCACTTTTTAGCTCTTAATTAGAGTAACAAGAGGACGCTTAATAGTTTTAATTATGATCACAAGAGGGCGCAGTAATAAAAGTAGGAGAGGGTATCCTTTATGTTTTGTTCTATTTTGTTCTTACGCCCTTAAGGACTTTTAATTTTTACAGAAAATATTTATTTTAGTGTGTGTGTTGCGTGCTTAGACAACTGGAAAAAAGTGATGTCGAGTATGTGATAATTCACAAATGTAGTGGGGTAATTTTTTGTGGGGTAGCACCTTTTGGTACTTCGGAATATTACACAATTTCTATAAAAGATCTAGAAAAAATTTTGGTGAAATGTTGGTCCTGATTAGGTTAGGTTAAGCTAGGTTAGGTTAGTTAAGGTTTGGTTAGGTTAGGTTAGGTTAGGCTAGAGTGGCGATTACCTCACTATTTAATGAATTAACAGAAACCATCCTTTGATTCCAAGACTGCGTCCGGAACACTTATCACGCCCTTCTCGGTTCGATGGCACCAAGGTTAGGTTAGGTTAAATTAAATTTGGTTAATTAGTTTTTATATATAGGGATTTAAAAATGTTGGTATCACGGGTATACGAAGATGCTCACACACACATATGTGTGTGTGTGTGTGTGTGTGTGTGTGCGTTTAGGGAAAAACTTTATTTTTATTGTGGTTACGTTAATATCTTTTACGGGCATTCGCCCTTGGCCCCTCCTTCCTGCATACAAAAAAAATTGGGTACGTAATGTAATATAAGTAATAAAAATCTTGAAGGGTATTTCTTTCAGTAAAATTCTGGAAAACATTTAATACCCGAACAAAAATGGTATTGTAAAAAAAAAATAATAAAAAATCCATATTGAATATGCTGTTCTGTTTTCCGCGGAATTTGGCAGCCGTTGCTCGAATTCAGAAGAACAGCATTGCAGTCAAAAACATTACTCTGTTTTACACACACACACACCACACACACACACACACACACACACACAGAAAGACGTTTGTTGGGTCGAATCAAATGAAAAAAATTTTGGTGTGTATATATACATATACACACACAGTATATATAAACACGAGAGAGAGAGAGAGAGAGAGAGAGAGAGAGAGGAGAGAGAGAGAGAGAGAGAGAGAGAGAGATATTTCCATTTATAACTATTTTGAAAATTTAATTTAAATTGGAATCATCGGACTCATAAAAACAAAACTAATGCGGTGTTCAGTAGTTCTCACTCTATAAAATGAACAGATTTAACGATTTGAAGAGCATTCTACGAGAATGTTTATATGACCGAGAGGGAATGAAATGCATCCATGTTTTTATTTGGAAAGAATAAGGAAAATTACGTACTAAGTACAATGTTCGTACATACTTGTACACTCAACTGAACTTAAGATAATGTGAAAGATTTTGTATAATTTTACATTCAGACATATATATATATATATATATATATATATATATATATATATATATATATAGATATTCCAACACTTTTTATCTATTGCTATCTGGCATTAATAGTATGCGTGCATTTACTAAACGTGATACATATTATTTCACTAATTAGCAACTCTTATTACTCACGTCCACGATTCAAACGTGTACGAAGCGCATTTTCATGTTATTCGCACACTTTCATTATCTTTAATATCTTAATTAACTCTCTTTAAAACAACAAAACACGTATCTTTCCTATCGTTTACTATTTACTCTATTATTTTATTTTATTGTACGACATTCATTCATCGAATTGGTTGAGTAATTTTTTATTCGTGTACTCATTATCATTTATCCATCATTCATGCACTAATCTACTCAGTCGACTATGGAGTCCAATCACGCAGATGCTGAGCATAGTTTCCTAAATTCTCAGAAACTATCTATAAATTTGCCTGTCTAATGATTTGTCTATCTATCAATCAGCCCGATAGTCTTTCTGTCTGTTCATTATACTTAATCATTCTCACGCCCTTCTTTACTATAAAGATTACTTACAAAAAAAAATATCGATAAAATCACTCTCCCTGAACATAATGAAATATAGGAAGGTAAAACTTAAATAATATAAAATTATGGGCTGGGAAGTTAATGAAATAATGCGAAAATAATGTGCTGATATTCACACATGTTCACGTCTCACTTAACGGTATGACGTCACGAAAGGGGCGGTGCTAACTCTTTATACATTTAGATCTAATAAAGGTTATGAGTTAAAAATATCATGATAGAAGTTATTTCAATTTACTGTTCGTTTAAATGGTTTGTTACTCGCACTTATTACTTATTTACTGGCACTCATTCCCTTTTGTGTAATCGCGTAGTAGTCATTTTGTTATTAATTTATTCATATGATTGTTTTATATACATTATATTCACTCATTCACTCATTTTACCCATTCTTGTCTTTTATTTATTAATTTACCCACCTTTGTGATAATATATATATATATATTAATAATATATATATATAATATATATATATATAATCACCTAAGTTAGTCATCCTTTCTTTCATCCATCCATTTATTCACCCTTTCACATCTTTCGCCTGGACATGTATTTCACTCACACAGCACATTCATCTTTCCGCATGCATATTTTATACTTTTTACATATAGGACACATCATGCTTGTAATTTTTTTTTTTTTTTAAGATTTTGTCTGACAGTTTCACCAAAACTAATGCTTATCTCCCTCCCTATTCACCAATCGGTAATTTTTTTTCAGTGATTTCACTTTTCTTCCAAAATTTTTGCTTGTTTGCGAAGTTCTTTCTCACTACTTGCAATTTCCCTCATTTTTCTATGGTCAAATTCTACCTGAGAAGAATATTCCTTCATAACTTGTGCAAGAATCCAATTTAATTATAAATTTTTTATATTCTGCAAAGGGATTATAAAATAAAGCTATTTAATTTTCATTATTTATTGTAAATAAGTTAATATTAATATTATTTATTAATATATTAATTTTATCCATTACAGTATTATTAAAAGTATTTTATAATTTTTTTTTTAGCATTTCTTTCTGTCTTGGAAATATCGACAATTTTGTTTCATTTTATCAAAAAGGACGTATATAAAATAAAACATTTATTTCTATTTTTTTAACTTTGTATTTTCTCGCCAACCCTACCTAAAATAACTTAATTTATCGGGTCTTTCTTTACCTAAACTATTTAACCACACCTCAACTACATAATTTCAAGATCCTAAACTAAGATAAAGACTATTGTGATTTACTTAATGTAATTAACTTCTTTACCTTTAGCCTATCAGGAGAATTTCTATATATATTTATTTACTTAGCTAGTATCACTCAACTTAGCACATAGTGACGTAGAGACTTATGTAATGTTACTGATGATTTACCCATATACCTAGCTTCAATTTATTTTATTTTTTATTGTTTTTATCTGGTCTTAGCTAACTTTATTATCTAACATTACCTTTCTTTGACTTTACATCTTATTCTACCCTCCGTCTACCTATCTTTCTAGCATTTTAGCTATCGATCTTTCTATTACCATTACTATCTCTTTCCCATTTTTCCTACTACAGTACATTTTTATTTCTTATTTACTTATACTTGCTACATGTGTACCCATTTATGTACCTATTTATCTGTCTCTCTTGTGTCTATCACTAATGCATTATTCGAGTAGAAGTACAAAATTGGTCCTTTTATAACTTGACATCCCAAGTAATAAAGAGTTCCTAACATGGGCTGTATAGGTGTCCTTTTTGGTATACAGGGTCAAAACGAGAGCCAGTAAGTTCCCGGTTAGTGTCTATGCGGCCCCCAGTTTGAAACGTAATTCTCAGAGGACCCTTTGTTTAACCTAATTTCACATATAATATGGCTTAAATATTCGTTATAAAGAACTTCACTACTTACAGTATATGTTTACGATAATTTTTGTACAGTATCTGTAATCATAATGATACATAAATATATGATTTGTCATAGAGAAATATGATTAATTACATCTATATATTGCTGAATTATTTGCATGAATGCAATAATATCTTTGTTGAATGTAATTAGATAATAAATCAAATAAAGATTTAAAAACTATATAATAAAATAAAAGTGTAATGAGAAAATAATAATAATAATAATAATTAGTAATAATAATAATAATGATAATAATAATAATAGCTAAAGAAAAAAAATATGTAAAGATGTAGTTGAGATGATACACAATCACATCAATGATACAACTTTCTTCATGTAGAAAATAGTAATATACAAAATGCTTGTTGTTGCCACGATAATTACCTGCTTGATATTGTCATGGTAACCATCTTGATATCTTGTATTAATGTCATTCATATATGAATCTTTTATGTTTACAGAGTTAAATTTAAAATAAAGTTTGTAAATGCAAAATAAAATAGTAACCGAATAAATAACTAAATTAATAAAGAGATACATGTAAATATAATTATTATCATTAATATTAATAAAGTATAAGTTTTAATAATATTGGGAGTTATAAAATTAATATATGCCTATACTAGTTCTTACAAGTTTACATGTCTAGCGGTATATTCATTTTACTGCAATCAGGATCCCAAAAGTAGGGGTTTTAAACACCCTGCGTACACCCCCTTTACTCATTTCTTCGTCTGCGCATCACTATTTTTTTTCACCTTCCAAGGTCGCTCGCTTCCCGTTTGGGCATACCAAAATTCTTGCATTCCTTTCATCCAAGCAAATGCGCTCATACTACTGATAAAGGTATGGTCGATTCGTATGGAAAAATCAATGGAATCTTACCTGTTTTAGTAATTAATTTAGATGTAAACTATTTCTTTGAATATACCCTCTCTCTCTCTCTCTCTCTCTCTCTCTCTCTCTCTCTCTCTCTCTCTCTCTCTCTCTCTCTATATATATAATATATAATATATATATAAGAAACAGCTGCCTGCGTATCGCTTAAAAACGCCGGCAGCAAGAAAGATATAAAGAATTAGTTCTCGAGAGAGAAGAGAGAGAGAGAGAGAAGAGAGGAGAGATCCGAGAGAGAGAGAGAGAGAGAGAGAGAGAGAGAGAGAGAGGAGGGGTAGGATCTAGAAAATAATCGCTTCGAAATCGGCCCGATAAATGTTGCGGATTATCGGACTTTATTTGACTCATGTTTACGGCGAATTGTTTAAATGAATCGCATTTCCTTGAAATTATTCAGATTTATTTTCAAATAACAAAATTGGAATTGTTATGGATTTTCCATCGGATGCAGTTACTAAGACTACTACATTGATGCGTTTCAATTTAATTGGTTTCCAATTATTTTTATTACTGAATGTATAGGGGGAAATGTCATATTGTAGTTTACCTGATATATATGTTACCCATAAATGTGGATAGTTGCCTAATGTTGACATTATACAAGAAATTGCCTAATGTTCATATTAGAAATTTTCATATTACGCGTAACATTTATTACCTAACTTAACCTAACCTAACCTACTGTTAGGTTTGGTTAGGTTAAGTTAGGTAAAATATGTTACGTGTATTGTGGAAATTTCTAATATCAACACGAATATCAACACGTTTCTTCTCAGTCTTTTCTTCGATGACGGTGTACACTCTGAATGGTACTGGACGTTTGGTTTTATATGTATGAAACATTTACTCGACATCTCCGAATGGGCTTGGCTTTCTGAAATGAATAATGTATGTTTCGAAATGTTTACTAGATATTTGAAATATCTGAAAATGGTGTTTAAATGTTTTTGATATATAAAAGCGTAGAAATTTCATAATACAGTAAGTTAATGCTCTATTGTTTGATTCTAGACGCATGCGCACTGTGGTTAAAAATATTCTGAAATTGTGATGCAGTCTATATACGTGCTCGTATTTAGGCTATCTCGAAAAGAGAAAACATTTATTATATTTGTGCATTTATTCATTTATTCCATCTAGGCTAAGATCTTCCAAATGTCTTTCATACATTTATTAATTTTACTTATTCGGCTAGGCCTTGGCTAATAAAGTCTTTCAAGCTCAAGAACAGCCTGTCTCTCTGAACCCTGGGCCTAGCCTTAGAACTAGGCCTCTTGATATATGGTAGGCTAACCCAGGTTCAATCTCTAAGTTAGATAGTTCATACCTGAAAAAAAACACTGATAAATTAGAAAGAGTTAGGGCTTGTGCAACCAAAATAAATTCAGAACTGAGAAGTAAAATATCTAAGGAAAGATTAGCTGAACTACATGTACATGTATATTCATCTGAAAAGCGTCCACTTACAGAAAAACTAATTCGAGTATTTAAAACTGATAAGTGACTGATAATGTAAATTACAGGAAGTTATTTGGTAGGGATGCATAGTCAATTACAAGAAGAAATGGATAAAAATTGAAAGTCAAAAGTTATTAAGAGTAATGCTGTGAAGCAATTCTTGTCATATGAACTTAAACTTATACTAAAACTTAAACTTAAACTCCTTACACTTTCATGCATTATATAATTCATTGTTAGATAATTCATTAGACATTTCAGAGTAGTTTTTTCGGATCATCTGAAGATCAGGGCCCCAGCCTTCTTTGGTTTGCTTTATAAGGCTAACTAACGAAAATATCACGACTTAACCTAACCAATCGTCAAGGGCGTACAGTTGACCTAACGGCTGGTTAGGTTAGGTCGTGATATTTTCGTTAGTTAGCATTATAAGGCTAACTAGAGAAGGCTGGGGGCCCTGATCTTCAGGTGATCCGTTTTTTCAATTGTTTAAAAAACTGGGACAATTTAGATATTTCAATTGACTTACTGAAATGTCTAACAAAATGTTTAATTACTGTGAAATATCTAATGCATTAGACATTATAAAATTTCCAAAATTGGGACAATGAAACGTTTAACGAAACATCTACTTTGTTAGAATGCAAGAGGCGAGTATAGTCAGAGATTACCACTTATTTGAACTTGCACTTAATTATCTGTTGTGCAACCACTATTTGATTGCATTTATTTCGCTCGGGTTCACTTGTTCAGGATGGCCTTGTTATACACTCTGATGGCCTTTCAATTTTATACGCACAATTTTCTCGGCTTACTATCTTACCATCAGCTAACAAGAGAGGCTTATTGCAAGGTAATATAGGAACAACATCATCCCTCGTATAAATTTTATATCAAAAACTATAAAATTTAACTCACGGTGGTACGTTAATTCAGAACAAATTTACAGATCTACACTTACAAATTTTTTCAAACAGTAAATTTGAATTCCAAAAGATTTTTTCAATTACTTGGATTAAGTCTCAAATGGTTTGTACGGAGGGGTTTTATAGATGACTCGAAAACCGGCACTTAATTCGAATTCCTTAAAATAAAAGTTTACTGAGAAAAAGTATGGAAATTTAGTCTCAAACGTCCCGCACAAATTCTGCAGATTTTCAGGAAATAAATTCGTCAAATTTATTTTAACACAAACTTTTCAAAAATTCTGCGCGAACTCCACAAATTTCCTCGGGAAATGAATCACCCAAAAATTTGTCAACACAAAATTTGTAGTTATTCCCGGAGAGAGAATAAACTCAACAAGCTCATAATTTAGAATTTGGACATGGGATGAAAATAAAATTCTGAAAATACCGGACACTTTCGGGTATTTTTTCACAAAGTTCTTTCTTGCCGACTATCACCTCATTTACCGAAACAGATTTGAACCATAACTTGAACTCTGGAAACATAAAGTATGAAACAGTGAAACAATGAGAGTTAAAATATTCGAACAGCAGAGACATGTTAAAGTCGGCTTATGGATTCAAGCGGTACCACTAATTTCAGAGCTGAATTAAAAACCACTTTATCTTTACAGGCAAGAACTACAACTTCTTCACTAAAACTATATCCTCTAAGTCACACCTTACAATTAAGGGAAACTCGCTTTATTATATTTGAATAACTCATCAAGAACTATTGCATTACATAATGTCATTCGTACAAAAACTACTGATTTCTTATTGGCCTAATTTTCAACTTCGCTATAACTAAGATCCATCTTTCGTAAGAAAAAATAAACTAAAATTCCCCCTCAGTTGAGAGTTTCCCCTTAGGCGATGAATTTTCTGAACGAATTGGGACTTTGACATATAAGAAGCTACGCAGGTTTTAGATGTTTACATTGACTTTAACTCATATCCAAAAGAAAAATAAACCCAAAACTAAAATTTTTACAAGCCCTCCCACTCCTCAAAATGAAAAGTTCTTAAAACTAAGTTCTCTTTCTTATCGAACTATTAACTGCGCGTTCACTTCGGACATAAATCACATCCCGTGGCATCAAACAACACACCGTTTTCTTCCCCTTCTTTTCTTCTTCGGGTTACTTCGCTTTTGTCTTATTTCCATATCTCTTTTGAAAGATTTAATTTTTCACGTGAAATTAAAACTATTTCAAAATCACTCCCTCTTTTCTCTCTTTTATATTATTTTTATTTATATTTTTATTTATATTTTAAATATACAAATTTGTCGGTGCAACGTACCATTTTCAAAGAAAGGTTCTTCGACTTCTCACTGGGCATTCGAAATATCCACGGCCTCGGGGCATGATTGTGGTAATACCCACTAATTTACAGTGGTATTATATTTTATATGGACAAGATATGTATAATGTTTGTAGTGTATTTATAACAATATACAAGTTAGAGATTACAACGGGAGAAAGATTATGCTCCCTCCCTCTCCCAAGAATCTCACTCTCGAATGAAGGCTTCCGCTTGAGGTCCTTCTTGAGGACCTTGTCCGAGGTTGACCTCGAGTAATCACCTTTGGGTGAGTCCTATACACCATATACCCTTCACCTACCTTCAAACGCGATGTCAGTTCAATCAAATTTCCTTACATGAATGTACTCTGTGTCATACGATTAATTTCTATGTTATTATTAATTATTATTATTATTATTATTATTATTATTATTATATGTGAGTGAATTTCTATCACTAAAAATAAAAATTCAACAAACTTTCAAAGAAATTGAGTTTACATAAATATTTCTGTCTGTTGAAACTGAGCTGGAAATCTGTCACTTTTGATAGGGAAACCAGAAGACTCGGTTAAAGGGGTCTTCTAGTACATTTACATTTATTCATTAAAATAGACACACACACAAAACACACACACATCATATATATATTATATATATATATATATATATATATATATATATATATATATATATATTAGAATTATTATTGATACAACTTATTTTATTGGAAGGCCCGTGTTTAGATAAAACAGAACGTGTTCATCAAAACACTTCGCAAGTTATGTGATAAGATGCTCAGTAGGGAGTTGTAGTACATATCACTTGTTCTCTTCCCCCTGGCATGTCATTCATACTTCATTCTTCGTCCAACACAAAAAATAAAACCTTTTAAATTTAGAACTTATAACTTCTTTTTGAAGGTGCATTCTAGGGAGAGTTTTTTTATCTTTTGGGTATCAAAGCTTGTTTTTAGATCATGTAAAACTTCTTTTAATTAAAAATAACTTCTTTAGATAGAAAAAATAGCCTTCAAAACTTCATTTTTGAGTGATATGGGGCAATAGAAGGTAATATTTCTCTGTAAAGAAGGTTCAGAGAAGTCTTTGTTTTCTGTAAAAAAAACGAAATCAGCGAGTGATAATGTCCTAGAAGGTAATTCGCAAGTCGATCCGATCTCATTCGCAATGTAGGATTTCTTAAAGAAAATATCCCTCAGGTCCACAATTGCATCACTGTCTGTCTTATACCTTTCCCATATCAGGAAATTCTTTTTCCGAGATTTGGAATTCGATCATTCCCAGTAGTGGACCGCGGATAGGAATGAGAATGACAATGAATAGGAAGTAATGAGTATGACCGTATACAACAAGCAGCATTGATCATATCATTAAACAAATGAGACTTTTTAAAGCGAAAGACATGATTCAGAATCTTATTGAGATGAAATTGGAACACACCTCATAAAGTGATCACAATTTTCAGGTAAAGTCAACCGTTAACTATAGTACCCGTCCTGCAGTGATTACAGAACGAACGGAAAGGCCATTCCTCTTCCCCCAGCAGTGAGAGTTCAATTTACTGTACCTTTGAGACTTGTGAATATGGCACTGCTCGTCAGACAAAGTTCCATCCACGCGCAAGACCTGCGTATGAACATTCCAAATTATGTCATTTTTGCAGCCACACTTCATTATACGTTGTATAATGCAAAGCCATGCATTGAATAGTATAGTTAGTCCTCCCTAGGGATTTGGGATGGAAGGAAAATTGACCTGGATATGTCGAAGAACGTCTTAATTCTGCCTAATACATATCCATTAGTAGCATGGTACTCATCCACCCCAAGTCGAGGCGTGAGGGTGAGGGGGCAGGGGACGGCACACACACACACACACACACACCAAATCTAGCCTATGACGTCACCTGCTCTTTTTTCTCTCCAAGTTTGACTTAAGTTAAGTTAGGTTAGATTAGACTATTTAGGTTAAACTAAGTTTAGCTAGTTTAATTTTTTGTCTTTACAACAGTTCCAGTAAAAACTAAATTATTTTTTGTAAATGTATGTAAGTAAAGTTAGGACAGACTGTGATGTCAGGAAAAATGCGTTGTGGACGTCTGGTAACTTTAAGTCCTTGTACTTGGTCAATTTAACAATGTGGGCGGAGCTTATTTGTACATATTCAGCTATGAAAACCATTTTTTCTAATTTATTTGGGAATAACACAATTCGATATACACTAAAATCATTTCATCTCTAGCTCGTAGATGCATTATATGAAGTAGACTATTATTAACATCTTTACAGACATCTAAATCGTTATTGCAAAGAATGTACCAAAAGTAAAACAGGAAATAAAAGTTCACAGAGAAAAATCATTAACAGGAGTATAGAATATTGTGAGTGTAACGTTGAAAAATATTAAACCAGAGACATTTTAATAAAAGCCTTGTGCGTCAGATAAAAACTGAATAGAGAAGCGAGGACAAAGGGAGAGTTAGATATTAAGGTTCTCAGCTGAACTTTGTATTGTGTGAATGCTAGTTTAACCTTCTTTGTAACAGCAAAGAATATATGTTTTAACGGATTTAAAGTGATTTGGGGTAAATTTTGCCTTAGAGGATGGAAATACATACTGATTTTGCGTACAAGTACAGCCATGAAGTTAGGAGTTTACATAGTCTAAACTGCAGTGTTTCTCAAACGGTAGATGGCGGACCCCCGGGTCATAGTTTGTTTACCCCTGTAGTAGTGATTTGTGCGCAAAAAACAAAAAAAAAACCCGCTTCGTGAATTTTTTACCCTTGTAGGATGGTAAGGGGTCGCGCCGACCTAAGACCCTGACATGGGGGTCGTGGGGAAAATTCGGCTGAGAAACACTGTTCTAAAGTTACTTCCAAACAGATTTTTGGACACATGTGTATTTTGACCAAATAAAAATTTTGTAATAGTTAAGTTTTGGAACGCACTTCAATTAATGTCTGCATCATCTTTTAAAAGTTTTGAATTACATTCTGAGTCCCTGATATTAACTTAACCCTTTAAGCCCTGAATTTTTTGTAGGTTAAGTTATGAATGCGTGTATTTGAAACGTTAGCAATTGTACCTTTCGTCCTTAAAGGGTTAAATATTGTTAAAAACTAAGATTATGCAATTCTCTTCCATAAACCAATATTATTTCGTAATGAGAGGTAAGAAGTAGAGCAAATATAAGAATTTACCATCAGCTCCTTGGGTGACGAGTCAGACAAAAGATAATATTAAAGTTTCTCTTCACCTGACTGTTCCCATGGATTACTTTTTATGGGGGGGTCATGTTAACCCTGAAATGCATAGCGGGGTCCAATTGGAACCCTCTCATGCCTGATGATTTGATTCGCCTATGCAGTCTAAGGTTAAAAAGTGTTGTTTATTCATCAAAACCACTTTCTTCGGATGAACTTTTTATGGCCAGGATCACAAATGCAATTCATGAAATCACTGAGCAGAACTGAAAAGGTTTTTCAGGTAATTGAAAAATCCGACTGAACGATGTAGCGACAAAAAATTCCGTTATGTTGGGGCCGAGAGATTTGTAATGTAGTCTTTTAAAATCTTTAATAATAATAATAATGATACTTTCATATGCCGTTTACAGTTTGTTTCTATTATATAAGCATCAAAAGTTATTAAGTTTAAAGTTGCACAAATTTTGCAATCACCTTGCATATATAAAGAAATATATATGTATACAGTGACATTTTAGACTTAAAATATAAGGGTAAAATGAAAATATTTAAAGTTTTCTCTGATACATAACGTAAAACCATCAAACGGAGAATTTCGGTAAATCCTTTTCAGGGCTTCGTTTCCATTGTAAATTTTAATTTATATGATTGAAGTAAAATGTATAGAGTATGCCCAGTTTGTTTACAAGATTCGTGATAACCAGCAGAACATTTACAACGCAAAGGAGCAAAGTTCCCCTTTGAATAATAATAACAATTACACATAAACATTAGAGAAACAACCTTAGATAATGCAGAGAAGTGAGCCTATTATAATAATTTTAAAAGACAGAGACAAATAGCCATAGATGAGGTATAAAGTTATCAACTTAATTGTTTATTATTGTTTTTAACTCCTTTAATTTCATGCGAAATCAGGATATATTCACAATTTTGGCAGTTAAGCAGCATTGCGTCTGCTTTCAAATGATGTAGCGACCTGTGGTAGAGATTCCACGTAAAGCTGTAGGTTCCCTCCGTTATATGACCTTAGATATTGCGAGGGAAGTTAATAATAATAGTAATAATAATAACCACGTAACCTCGTAGTAGTTCCGTGCGTCAGTCTTTCTTCACACGAAGGTCAAGTTAGTGTCTCCACCCCCGAATAATAATAATAATAATAATAATAATAATAATAAGATAGATAGATAGATAAACAGAAATAACTGAGACAAATTTTACAATGTTTGATTAAGAAATTAGAGATGTAGTAGCATGGTAGCACCAATGGGGGATATTAAATATACTGAACTAATGACGTAAACTCACAAGGAAAAAGAAATCATTCATTCATTTCACGTGTTTAATTGTGAAATTCATCCCATATTGAACTAATATAATAAAATTAAATAAATAATTAGATAAATATTTTATAAATGTTAAGAGTCATTTTATATTAATAAAGTTTTAGAATTTCGTTATTTGAGTTAATTTGACTTTATTTTAAGTATTTCAATGAATTTACCAATACATTTTCGAAATTGTCCCCTTCCTTAAGAATTAAGGTTTAACTCTCTTCACAAAGATTACCTGTCGCTTTTGTTCACCTTTTGGTCAAAGTCATTAACTGAGTAGTTTGTCAGTCAAACGGCTTAATATGGTCTTAAGACTCTTAAATTAAGGGACAATTAAGAAGAATGAAACAAAAGAAAAAAAATGTACTCAATTCGTATAAATGTTTACATCATTACAATGAAAGATGCCAATAATTGATGATATTGTGATGCCATTTCAATGAATATTGGATAAAAGTTTATAGATAGATAGATAGATAGATAGGTGAGTGGATGAGAAACCGTATAATGTATACGTATAGAGAGTTGAAAATAAATTTGAGAACTGAAAACATTATCTGGGGCTCAAAGTCAACAGTTTCAAAAAGTAGAGTTAGGGGCAAGTTTGTAGGAGAGAGAGAGAGAGAGAGATAGAGAGAGAGAGAGAGAGAGAGATAATATGCAGTAATGAATTCACTAAATATTCTTTACAATTGTACAGTAAATCCTACTTTATTCAAATAAGATCCAAGCAGTGTGTATATATATATATATATATATATATATATATGCTAGCTGTGGGTCTAGCGGGGAAACAAGCTTGATCTTTGTCAGAATAATTCGAGCTGAAGCAAAACTAAGGTTACTAAGGCTAAGGTTATCTCTCTCTCTCTCTCTCTCTCTCTCTCTCTCTCTCTCTCTCTCTCTCTCTCTCTCTCTCTCTATATATATATATATATATATATATATATATAATATATATATATATACACAAGGTGTGTTCAAAAAATTCCCGAACTGGTTATGACGCGCATGCGCGTCATGTGGTGCATGTTGTAGTGTAACTCAGCCTGTGTCCAAAGACGGTTACCGCTTGTTGATATCGTACTTTGTTCCCTCAATATTTACTGTTTTGTGAAGTCATTTTGTGTGTTTTCGCATTTTGTGCATTTGAATAATGGCTACTGTTGAAGAACAACGTGTTTGCATATAATTTTGCGTTAAGCTGGACAAGACTGCTTCTGAAACCCATGCCATTCTGAACACAGCATTTGGCAATGACGCCTTAAGTCGGACAACCACTTTTGAGTGGCACAAGCGCTTTAAGGAAGGCCGAACATCGACGGAGAACGATGCAAGGGTGGGACGACCTTCCACTTCAAGAACTGATGACATTGTTGCTGTGTTCGTGAACTGATTCGAGGGAACCGTAGACTGACAGTCAGGGAAGTCGCAGACGAAATGGACATTTCGATAGAATCATGCTAGACGATACTCAGAGAGAATTTGCGGATGTGTCGTCAGCCAAATTTGTGCCACGATTCTTGACTGCCGAACAGAAAGAGCAACGTGTTGTTGTGTCTCAAGACCGCTTTCAACGTGCCAATCTTGATGAAAATTTTCTCAGAAACATCGTTACGGGTGACGAGACGTAAGTGTATGGGTATGACGTTGAAACAAAACAGCAATCATCGTAATGGAAGTGCGCGACAGTAGCTATTATTCGAATGCAGAAAATGCGACAAACCACACAAAATGTCTTCACAAACAGTAAATATCGAGAGAACAAAATACGATATCAACATGCGGTAACGTCTTTGGACACAGACTGAGTCACACTACAACAGCGGTTCTCAAACTTTTTCTTCTTTCGTACCCCTTGAATTCTTTCACGAGATTTTCTGGATTTTCGAGAGAGAGAGAGAGAGAGAGGAGAGAGAGAGAGAGAGGATGTTTACTTTCTTTACGACCGTGTGACTCGTGGCCGTTTGTTAATCGTATATAAGATTAAAAGGGTTATATTTTCAGGACCCTTCGCGTACCCCTTAAGATTCCCTCGCGTACCCCTAGGGGTACGCCGTATCCATCAGTTTGAGAACCACTGCACTATAACATGCATCACATGACGCGCGCGCATGCGCGTCATGTGATACACGCGCAGCATAACCAATTCGGGAACTTTTTGAACACACCTCGTATAGTAAAAAATTATTCCAAATAATTTTTTTTTCTCCTTGTGGGTTTGCATCATTCATTCATTTATTCATTCATCATTTCAAGTGTTTAAGTGTGAAATTCACCTCATATATATATGCGCCTCGGTGTTGTAGTGGTTAGCGTCGCTGACTACGAATCCATCGGCCCCGGTTCGAGATCCGATGGCAGCCGGCGCGCAGCAAAACCCAACTGTTCATCCTTCCACACAATAAAGAAAGTGGTTGGTAGATAAAAGGGTACCCTACGTGGCCCAGTGTTAAGACGCTGGGCTGCTGATGGGGCGTGGTTCGGATTGCACGTTAAACTGTAGTCTAAGGTGAAGTGAAAAGCTTGACCTTCGTCAGAATGAAAAATTCGGGCGGAAGCTAACCAAAAAAAAAGTTAACCATAGTTATATATATATATATATATATATATATATATATATAATATATATATGTATATGTTATTCTGAGTTTGTATATATATATATATATATATATATATTAGATTATAGAGAAATGAGGTCAGGAACAACTGCATAAAGTTTTCCTCCCAGCTTTCTTTTGAAGACCAAACTTCATGCGGTCAGTTCATCACCTGTTCACCTTAACCCTTTATTGTGGCCGGAGCTCTTTTCTGAAGCTGAGTAAAATTGTCTGGCGTTAGACAGAACAAAATCAGTAAAGTGCCATTGCCCGATAAAGGGTTAATGGCTTTTTCAAGCTAAAACATCAACCTTAATGATCTTTCTAGATTAAATATACTGATAACAGATATTTTTTAGACCAATCCACTGATAACAATAAGCAGTTCTCATTCTACTCTTTTACCCCCGTCAGTATTTACAGATTCCCTTCTTATTCCCCCTTTTTTCAGTCTCTTTTTACCCTCAGCTGCTTTTTCCGTTCCAAGCCCTTTCCCCTTCGTTTCCTCTCACTTACCCTCTGTCGACCTGGTCGAAGGAGATTTAACAACCATAAAAACACACACATCTGGACACACTTTGGTCGTCAAATGCTAAAATCAAGACCTTGTGCCACATTTATGAGAACACTAAATGAAACAGTAGCCGCAAGTTAGCAACTTGCTGACCTTGCTATCATATGAAAACACATCTTCTATGCAAAATCTGCGCATCTTAAAATCAGTTTATGTATATAGGAAATAAATAAACAATATTGTATATATATATATATATATATATATATATATATATACAGGGTGTCCGAGAATTATCTGTACAAGTTTTGGCTGTTATTAAAAGTTAACCATGAAGTGTAGAAATTCCAGTGTTGTCCCATTTTACAGAGAATCTCATTAAGTTTTTTCTGATACCAAAGATCAAAGATCTTGTGTACAATACGCGGGTGACAGACATTGATGATTTAAAAGCAAGAATCACAGCTGCTATTGAGCGAATTGATGTGGATATGCTGCAGCGTACATGGCAACATTTGGAGTATCGATTGGATGTTTTGCGAATCACTAATGGTGCACATATCGAATGTTTGTGACAACGTTACTTTAATAAAAGAAACATTTGAAAATACAGATTCTAAATAATCTTGTTTAAGAATTTTACGTGTGTTATCAAGAATTTTATTAAAAGATGAAATTGTACAGATAATTTTCGGACATACTGGAATTTCTAAAAAAACTTGTCAAAACTTGGTATCAGAAAAAACTTAATGAGATTCTCTGTAAAATGGGACACACTGGAATTTCTACACTTCATGGTTGACTCTTAATAACAGCCAAAAATTGTACAGATAATTCTCGGACACCCTGTATATATATATATAGGGTGTCCCAAAAAAAACTATATACTCTTTATAGCATCATATATTTTATAATTTAAAAAAACCCAAACAATATATTGTTATAGCAATTGCCAATGAAAGGTAAATTAGTAATCTAAGTGATCAAAATGTTATAGCGAGTTGTTTGCATATAAAATTTAATTAACTACGCCAAGTGCTCAAAATGTTCTCCGGCAGCATGAATGCACTTTTGAATGCGTCGACTAACTGATTCGCAGACATGGACTAATGTGGATGCTGTGATGGTCCCGCACTTTTCCCTAATTGCATCTTTAAGGTGTTCGAATGTTGCAGGTCTTGTACCATAAACTGCATCCTTCAGGTAGCCCCACAAGTAAAAATCAAGTGGAGTCAAGTCCGGTGAACGTGGAGGATACTCAACGCTTCCTCTTCGTCCTATGATCCTATCCAACGGTTAGGCAACGTTTCATCGAGGTACCTTCTGACATCACAATGATAATGAGGGGGGGGGGCTCCATCTTGTTGAAAGTAAAAGTCGTCGTTTCCAAACAACTTCCGAACTGCAGGTATAATTTCTGTCCGCAGCATGTCGAGATATGCGGCACCGGTAACTGTCCCATTAAAGAAAAATGGTCCAACCAAACCCCTGAATGATAAACCACACCATGCTGTTAATCCTGGTAAATTAACATGTTTATCCACATAAACGTGTGGATTATCAAGTGGCCAGTACCTGCAGTTGTGTAGATTTACTGTGCCATTCAGCTTGAAGGTAGCTTCATCAGACCACACGATTTTGTTGTATTGAAAGTGCATTCATGCCGCCGGAGAACATTTTGAGCACTTGGCGTAGTTAATTAAATTTTATATGCAAACAACTCGCTATAACATTTTGATCACTTAGATTACTAATTTACCTTTCATTGGCAATTGCTATAACAATATATTGTTTGGTTTTTTTAAATTATAAAATATATGATGCTATAAAGAGTATATAGTTTTTTTGGGACACCCTGTATATATATATATATTATATATGATGAAAATAACCACGAAGGAGGAAAAAGGAAAAACAGAATAATGCTCAAGCGCTTTCGTCCAATGACATCCTCAGGAACACTGAAATTAATAACAAGTTCGAGACTATATATAGGTTACAAAAAACAAAAAAACTGTAGGAGGAGCATGCAAATTTATACGGAAAAGCTATTGGCCATTTATTATAAGTCCAATTTTATCCCCAAATTTATTGATTTGTTTAGCTTAAACACTGTAGATACGAGTAATATTATAAGAACACTCGTGAAAAATGAAAACATTGTGTGAATAAATACTTTTATTCATACAATGAATATGGAAAAAAGTTTATTGAGGAAGGAATGAAGTTTTTTGGCTTTCCGTCTGTGTTTTTCTTCGGGCACGTCTTGCTTCAAACACCAGCAATAGTCCGCCAGCATATTGATATCCCAGTTTCCCTGGTACCTCTCTTCCATTATTTTGATATCTTGGTGAAATCGTTCACCCTGTTCCTCACTATAATCCCCGCAATTTTCAGGAAAATAGTCCAAGTGGGACCACAAAAAGTGCATTTTTATGGACATGCGCGACCCATGAGCTTTGAAAGCTTCCATCAAGTTTTCGACAACGGACTCGTATTCTGGACTTCTACGCTTGCAAGAAAATCAGTGACAACTGATTTGAATGCCTGCCAGGCATTCTTCTCAGTTGGAGTCATTGCGTTTTCGAATTGAGTATCCTTGATCAAGTTCGAATTTGAGGACCATCAAAAACCCCAGCATTTAGTTTAGCATCAGATATATGAGGAAATTTACTCTCGAGATATCGGAATGCTGAACCCTCCTTATTCATTGATTTGATGAAATTTTTCATCAAGCCCAGCTTAATATGAAGTGGTGGGAGCAAAATTTTTGTTGGTGGTACAAGGGGCACTGAAACGACATTATGCGACCCAGGTTCAAAATTCTCTCTGGATGCCCATTCACGCTGTGCATAGTGCTTCTCATCCGCTCGGCTATCCCATTTGCAGACGAAACATGGGTATTTCGTGTATCTTTCTTGCATTCCCA
This sequence comes from Bathynomus jamesi, assembly GCA_023014485.1. Taxonomy (NCBI): domain Eukaryota; kingdom Metazoa; phylum Arthropoda; class Malacostraca; order Isopoda; family Cirolanidae; genus Bathynomus; species Bathynomus jamesi. The sequence goes on along the minus strand of JAJOZX010001894.1, from coordinate 700,943 downwards.
ATACAAATGCCACAATCTGAAAAAAAATGAAAATATTTAAAGAATTTAGAGAATTTGTTCTATCAGATAAAAAAAATCTATGCATTGGACTGTATCACTTCTGTAGGGAAGTTAAGTGTTCTTATACGCTCTCAAATAACCTTTGGAAAAACAACATAGTCAATAGCAATAGTTTACTTATGATATTAGTATTACCTTCAAATCTCCACAGATTCTCCAGTTATGCTGGTCGTATACGAGAGCATCCAGTAAAATTTTCATGTTATCGTAGCTCTCAGTAAGTTGTACGGAATGTGCTACAGGGACTGATGCAACCCTATTCCCAATGTTGAGAAGTACTGCTTTCAAACTTCGTTTAGACGAGTCTATAAATAGCCTCCATTCTGATGCGTTATATGGCAGGCCCAAGGATTCGATTAGCCCCTCAACATTGCAGCAGTACACTAAGGAAGAGGTATTTTCGTGCACTGCAAAAAACTTGCGGAATTCTTCCTCTCGTTTACTATACCAGGAGAATGTTGTTCCCGAAGCCAGCAAGTTGTCCTCTCGAAGTCGTGAGCCCAGGATCTCGGCAGCTAATTTGGAAAGTCCTAAATCCCTGGTAAGATCATTAAGTTTGGCCTGGTTGAGAGGCCTCGGCTCATTTGAAGCGGTATTTTGAGGTATATACGACTGGGACTGGTCATTGGCATTGGTCATTGATTCATCATCAGAATCATCGAAGTCCAGGGTTTGAGGTGGGTCGGGTATTGGAATTCCAGGACCATGGGGTACAGGTCTCATAGCAGAAGGAATGTCAGGGTATACAACAATGTGTTTATTCTTCTTGTTAACTCCTGAAAATAGAAACACAGAAACATAGATATAAAACTTGCATATGAAATAGAAGAAGCATTCAGACAGTGGCGGCTCGTGAGGGAAGGCTGCGGTCTGTAAGATATGAAATAGGTCGATGGAGTCTGTATATTTTCTTTCTTTTTCATTCACATTGTCCCTTCGGGGACAATATGAATGAAAAAGAAAGAAAATATACAATCATTGTATATGTAAATGTAACTTGTATAACAATATGTATGTGTAAATGTATTTTCTATAACAATATGTATATGTAAATGTATGATTACCATTATGGTGAATATTATGCTATATATGGTGAATATTACATTATGGTGAATATTATGTCAAGTTTCATACGAGGATTTCAAAATATTTAAAAAATAAATTTATAAGCCCACCTTGGAGGTTTGTCATGCAGAAATAGCAATCTGTCACGTGATCCTTTCCTTCTCTCCAAATCATGGGAATTCCAAAAGGCAAAGATTTCGCTCTGCTTTTGCTCCATCTTCTCAAATTTTCAATGCACGTCTTGCAGCACATATGAGGGGCGAAATTTTTGTCCTGGTCCCCTAGCTTAATTCCAAAGTATGCTCTATACATTGTCTTCACAAATTTAGTGATTTGGGACTGGTTATTTGGCATGGTAACCGTCCCACATATGTAGCAGAATCTATTGGGATAATTTTTACACGCTCTATTCATTATGAAATATTTTATCTATATGCCTGAAAAGTAAAAAAAAAGATATTATACAAGTGAAACAAGTGATGATAGATGTTACTGTTCCAATTCCGCTTTGACAAAATCATGAAAAATTCTATTTTACTTATGAGGCCATAGCCGGATAACCTGAGCTGTTTGAGAAAAACGGATTGCAGATTCGAAATCAGCAGGAAACACTCTATAAGAATCACTTACAAAACCCTTGACAGCAAAATTGATGCATACCAGTGTTATTCCAATAAATACAATGGGATAACTCTGATAAAGAGCCAAAAAGGGCACTGGACGACTGTCCCGTTCTAATATTAGAACGGGACAGTCGTCCAATATATATATATATATATAATACAAACTAACGAAAACTGCAGTAAATTGAGTACAGATATGGATGTTCTTTGGACTAGACGAACATAAAGCATTGTTGCTTTCAGTAGTGCTGAACCACATACGAGGACCTTGTCAATACTTTCACCCCCCTATTTGCTTGTCAATGCTGCTACGAGCTGCTCGTGCCGTGAAATGGGCGTATGGGCGGAATGGTGCTCCATGTAAAAAGATGTTTAACTCTTTATACTTTCACTTAAACGGAATGCGTTGATGATTTATATATATATATATATATATATATATATATATATATGATGAATAAAACCACGAAGGAAAGGAAACACAAAACTGTGCTCAAGCGCTTTCGTCTAATGACATCCTCAGGAACACTGAAATACATAAAAGGTTACGGCCTATATATAGGTTACAGAAAGAAAAAAATATAAATAAATAACATACATACACACAAACATATATACATATATATATACATACATATCTACACACATACACATATATATATATAGATGCAATAAACAGAGAAGTAAAAATAAAACTTAAAAATTAAGGATTAGAGGATTAACAAAGAGGCATATCGATTTTTAGCACAAGATCAAATGAGTTATAAAAATAATACAAATTTATACTGGAGATACGCCCGGGTTTTAACACTTTGCCTTTTTAGAGTCAAGTTTCGATATATATAAAAATAAATTGAAGATTAAAAGTTAATAAAGTAGCTTACAAGTTTACCAAAGATTTAGCGTCCTACCCTTTTTATCTAGATTTGTTTTGAAGGAATTCAAAACAACAGGATCGAGTTGAAAAAGACCTTTGCTTATGTTGAAGTTATTTGAAAGTTGAATAATGGCAGACTCAAGAATATTTCTATTGACAATGTTGCTCGAATGAAATAAAACTGAAGCATTATTCCAATCAATACAGTGGGATAACTCTGACAAATGGACAAAAAGAGCACTGGACAACTGTCCTGTTCTGACGGAATATTGATGCTGTTTTATACGTGTGTGCAAATCCTTTCCCGTCTGACCTATGTAAAAGGAATCACATTGTTTACACCCAATTTTATAGATAATGCCTGAATTATTGGTAGGGCTATTTTTTACTATGATATTTTTCACAATATTGTTATATGAAAATACTACATTAATATCCAAAAGCTTAAGTACATTAGCAATGCCTAAAAAGCCGGGAAAAATGGAAGTACTAAAATATTTTTTGACAAAGTACGAGTGTTATTATTAACACGATAGAAAGTTCGTTTTGCCTTGTTGAGACAAGATTCCATAAACGCAGATGGGTAACACAGATCACTTCCAATACCGTTGATTTTTTCCAATTCGGCATCGATGTATTCCGGACTGGCGATCCTAAGGGCGCGGAGAAACATTGATGAAAAAATGGCCTTCTTAGTGGGGGTGTCATGTCCCGAGTAAAAGTGTACGTAGGACAAGTTGTTTGTTGTTTTCCGATAGATACTAAACTTAAAACCTGGGCTTTCCCTATGTACACGCACATCCAAAAATGGGATTGACTTGTCTTGTTCCACTTCTAAAGTAAACTTAATGGAGGGGATTTGATCATTTAACTGAAGGAGGAAGTTATCCAGGTCACGATTCATGGGCCAGATACACAAAATATCGTCGACGTACCGCAACCAAGGGATGCCAACCCCCAGGATTCTCGGAATATAAGTAATTTCGAAAAACTCCATATAAATATTGGAGAGGAGGGGCGATAAGGGGTTGCCCATGGCCATCCCAAACACTTGTTGATAATACTCGTTTTGTGTTTCCTTTCCTTCGTGGTTTTATTCATCATAAATATTTTTCACGTGTTACTTTCGTGAAATAATTTTCATATATATATATATGTATATATAACACTAAAAGACTCTATTCTTGCTGTACTTCATGTACTTACTGAAAAGTTTAAGAGTATGTTGGTAATTGGTGTAATTTCGCATGAAGCATGAGTGAACTTGGACAACACAACTTGAAACTATTCTTAACTTTAACCTTTGAATAAGCAATTATAATTTAATTATAACGCAGTTATATTTAAACTTTACAAAATATACCACTACTACTACTATTACTACTACTACTACTACTACTAATAATAATAATTACGTGTTTTGAAGCACCAATATTATCAATCATTTATCATAACTTCAAAATAACTTAAGAGAATTTTCCCTTTTAATGAAATAAAATGAAAATGAAAAAGAGAAAGTTTATTGGCAGACCAATAGTCCATATGACAAATATTACTAATACAGATTGAAAGTAAAATACGATTAAAACTCTAATACAAGGAATAGAAATAGAAATAATAGAAAATAGCAATGGTGAAGTGAAGTAGAGCTTTGTACAGAACCGAAAGTTTCTTATAGATATGTCTGCTTTAGCGCAGAGGATTTGATATTGTTCTCTTATATCCGAGTCGTCACTTAAGGGGCTGGTTATAATTTAGCCCCAAATACTTAAATTCATGGATTCCTCAATTAGTTCTTCTCTCATTCTGAAACTAATATCAGCTGGCTGACTAAAGCTTTTGGGATTGAATTACGTAACCTTAGTTTTTGTAACATTAAAAGAATATCATGGTTCTGCGAATATAATTCGCAGACTTTTAGAAGACAATCCAGATCTTTAACAGAAAGACTTATTAACACCATATCATCGGCATAGTCTAAGTTATTTATCCTCATGTTATCTACAGAACATCTAACTTTTGTGTCATTAAGTGAAGCAGTCAACACATCAATATACACATTGAACAGCAAAGGAGAGAACAAGGAGCCTTGCCTCACTCCGCAAGAGAAACCAAAACTCTTGAACAATGCATTGCTCCAGCTAACGTAAAAAATTGGTGGGTATACCAAAATTTGAATAAATTTAATATGTATAGAGGAATTTTCCTATCCCCTAATTTTTTAAATAAAGTATTGTGGTTCACTCTATCATAACTATAAATTGTTGAATTCCTGTCAATGTATTAAAAACAATTTCCTTCACTGCACAGATACACAGATCAGTTGAGTGAGACCTTTTAAAGCCAAACTGATTAGGGAATGTCCGTAAATAATTATTTAATAGGCGTACCAAAAATTTCTCTAGTAGTTTCGAGAAGTAGGAGGCGACAACAATAGGCCTGTAGTTATTGCTGGTTGGAATGTTTCCATATTTATTTTTGACAAAGGCCAAGATATATACCCTCATAAACTCTGCAGCAATGCAACTATGAGCAAGCATGGCTGAGAAGAGCCATGTTATTGGCATATTTTTCATTTACCCCTAAAGCAGAACCAGCCTTTACCTCTTTAATCAGACTCGTAAGTGCAAGGACTGATCTCCAAGTATTTTCCTTAGTCCCTCTGACGGTCGTTTCGCTGCAGCCTATCTTAAGATTAGCCATTCCCACACTATTAAAAATGTTTGAGTAGTGTTTTTACCACAATCTTGCAATTTCTTCCTCCCCCGACACCCCATCTATTGTTGATGGGAGCCCATTCTTGACAACTGTTTCCCTCTTAACAAATTTCCAGAATTTTTTATTATCACTGTTTTACGTTAGCCTCGCAGGCTTTTCATGTTTGATTCTTCTTCTTGTTTACATTACCTTATGTCTGCTTTATACTGACTCCTGATTCTACGCATACTCATATAAATCGGTCCTCTTCTGGCTCTACTATGAAGGCACCATAAATCGTAAGCGTCCTTTGATCCCCTCTTCAGACGGGCAATAAAATCATTCCATCCAGGAATAATTTTAGTATGACAGTTGTAAGATTTAATCAGAAATTAAATCATTATAATATCTATCTATGAGTTTACGGTGAGAATAATTTGAATAAGGATTACGACAGGGAAGATGCAAAATTTCTAAGTTATTAAAAAGGTCACTTGTTCTGTCTTTATATTCTATTCTCTGTTCCATACTATATAATGGACCAATCCACGCGATTATTCTTACCTAGTGAGTTCTTGTTGTCGTGTAGTACATAAGTTGGTAAAATTACTTCATAATTTTAACGATCTCTGATCAGAAAGAAGGAAATCGTGCAGAATATAAATACTGACAATTTGATCCCCCTTGCTTATCGCCAGTAACACCTAATACTTATATATCACTTATACTCAATTTAGGAGACTTGTACGAATGTACATGTTACCCAATTCTGCAAAAAAATTCCGAGTTCGCATCAGCATTAAAGTTCGCTATTAATTATACAATGATAATATTTGGATCATCTGATAGTGACTTAATTTCGTATAAAAAATCGATGTGTGCATCTAGATCACTGTCGTTATTGTACGGTAAATACCAGTTTACAATTAAAATGCATTTGTTGCTCACATGTAATTCAATTCCTAACAACCTTACATTATCACAGTTAGAAATCGTATATGTTTTGTAATTTTTTTTCTTAAGAACCTAACTGCACTAAAGCGCCTACCGTATAATAACTCGTTTGATAAATCTACTACTTAAAACTCATGATAGATAAAGTCAGGCTAGAGAGAAATTTTAGCTCTTGCTTAGGTAACCATTGCTCTTGCAGGCGATTCAAATCTGCATTGTTCCAAATTTTATGAACATCTACAACTGAATTTCTTAATGATCTTACGTTATAGTCGTTATACGAAACTACTTGTATTTTTAACAAGTTAACGGCCATGAATGATAGAAAAATTTATTATTATTATTATTATTATTATTACTAGTTTTTGTGTTATTACTCTTGCTACTTACGTCGCTCCTACTCCTAAAGGAAATAAATATATTCGGTCATAATAATGCCGCCAAGCCACTGACTCATATTATAGGGGTTAACTGTGCACTCACCCCTGTGATTACCACCCTGAATGTCTTATAACATGGGATCTGATGTTTAGTTGAGTAGATATTAAATTACTGTATTCACTACACATTACTTCGACCTTGTGTCGAACATCACATTCCTCATTCGAGGGATTGATTTGAAAGAATCACCGGTTACAGGTTTAGGGGGCCCTGCTTCTCCGACGGCTACCCACTAACACCTATTTGCCCTCCCATTCACCGGGTGTCAGTCTTCTGAGTTGGGTGGTCGCTTGAATGCGGGAGGGGTGCCTTGGCCAACGAGACCTGGTAGACACCTCCCCCCTTATTGTTCTTCTCCTGCAGTGGAAGGCGAGGGAGAAAGAGACGCTACATCAACAGTCCGGGGGAATTGCATTTCCCATTGCTGTGAGAGAGAGGGAAATTACTCGCCGAACGGTGCATACTACCGCCCAAGTAGCCTTCTTCGGTTGCAGGCGACGGTGGATGAAGTGGGAACACCCTCCATCTGCAGTGGCCTGCGTGTCTCCCCTTCTACAATGGGAAGACGGGGAACTACTCGCCAATGAAGGCACACGAGTGCCCAGGTGTCCCTTCCCCGTTACCGGCGGCGATGGGATCGAAGGTGGTTACAGGAAGTTCTTACAGGCGAGTAAGAACTCCCGTCAGCGCTTCCTCCATTTACAGACTTGCATCAGCGCCCTCAGGAACAGGTGACTCCTCATGCTAAAGAGGGAGGCCACGCGTTTCAACCACGGGATATGTTGTGTCCCCAATGGCGGGGGAGGAGTTGGGAGTAGGGGTAAAATTCCACTCCCACCCCTATTCGCCTCATACCTAATGAGGTTTGATGACCCCTAGACCACATTTGCGTATGATGGCCTCACCGCACATGCTTTCACCGCATCTAACTCGGAATTGTTCGAGAGATAATGCAGTTTTCTGGTTATTAATTGCCTATTGATGTTTAATTTCCGCCAGAGACTTTTTTTAATCTCTTTATACTGCTTGAGAAGCACTGACAAGTCTATAATGTGTTTCAAAATTATCGGAACTCTATGGAAATTAGTTACGCAAAAGGTGACGTCGGCAGTCTATTAATAATGTCTTTGAATGAGTTCGCGCGTTTGCGTTTCTTCTACAAAGAAGGAGGCGAGCTTTCACAAGGTATTTAGCAGTTCCTTCAAAGATTCCACTTCCTCATCGTCATAAAACTCGTCACACACATTTAGCAGCAGGTCAAATTTTACATGATCTACTTTGTCCCACACAAAGCCTAGCAAAGAATTTACTACAAGTCTACTTCCTTTGCGCCTTTCGTCGACGTCTCTGGGTAGCTGGGTATAAAGGAGGAAAGGGAAAGACGAGTTCTTTCTATCACCGTGTTAGGAGCTATCACTTACGGTACTTGCCGGAAAGGCTGCTTTTCGCATTAACACTAACAATTATTCGCTAAGTCCCACGTAGCGTTATGTCGTTATGTCACTATGTCCGTATATATATATATATACACACACACACGGAATTACTGAGCATTCACGTGCAGAATGATGTAAATTTTCCCGCACTCGCCGTCAAAAAACATGGCTATTTAATCAAGGAAACAAGCCACACAGACCTTATCTGCAATCATTCGCCATCTTGGAATATTATATATATATATATATATATATATATATATATATATATATGGTAAGACTATAAATCA
>JAJOZX010001894.1:602500-680000 GCA_023014485.1 Bathynomus jamesi | reverse complement strand
AGGTAGACTCGGTATCTCAAAAATCGGGACTAGCTCTCATCAGTGAAACATCTATTTATATAGACCTATTGTTGAACCACGCACGCCCTCCAGGGTTGCTGATTGACAACTTGTAGCTATCGGGGCTATAAGCGATCGGTCTTTCGTTTAGTTTTCAACAATGGACGGCTGCAATTATGGTTGGGTCGTTAGCTGTGGTTTTTCCATTTTAATGTCTCATTTTACCCTATAAATTCATAGGCCAAAGGCTTTGTTGGGAACAGTTCCGTTAAAGTGCATTACATTAAGACTTTAAGCACTTGGTGAGAGAGAGTTACAAGGAGTCACAAGGACAAGAGGAAGCCTCAAAGACCTTCCGGTCCACTCTGGGAGGTTCCTGTTATTAAACAAGTTTATTTTTCTTTGAACTATCCTAGCAGTAGTAGAAAACTGGATAGAAAAGTAGAAGGCTCTCTCCCCACCCTCCGCTCCCTCCCTGCCAGAGGCAGGTACGGAAAAAGGTTGAAGAAAATACCTTGACCCTGGAAAAGTAGCCAAGGAAATTTTACAGGAAAGTGGGGAATATATAAATAGCTCTATATTTAGCATGCTCACAGAGACACCGTGCAAGCGAACTCCTGCAGAGTTATGTTATGTTTTAGTCTTAAACTATGAGAGTATTCAGTACTTTGTCTAGCCTATTTTTAAACACATTTACACTTTGACTGGAAACAACCTCTATGGGAAGTTGGTTCCAGATATTAACTATTTTATAGGAAAAGAAATTCCCGCAGACAGAGGTTCTAAATGTCTTTAGTTCCAGTTTAAACCCATTATTTCTTGTCGGATTGGCATTAAGTGAGAATAAGTTTCTGTAATCTACCCTGTCTATTCCATTGAGCATCTTGAAGACTTGAATAAGCTGATCACGCAACCTCCTTGTCTCTAAGGTAAACAGATTTAGGCGCTCCAATCTCCGTTGGTAGCTTTGCATTCTCATTGAAGGGATCAATTTTGTAGCTCTTGCTTGTACTCTTTCTAACCTTTCTATGTCTTTCCTGAGGGATGGAGACCAAAACTGCGCACAGTATTCCAGTTGAGGTCTGACTAGTGAATTATAAAGAGACATTACAGTCTCCTTGTTCCGAAACTGGAACTGTCTTTTAATATAACCTAATATTTTTAAGGCCCTCTTTTCGACTTCTGCACAGTGCTTCGACGGTTTCAGATCGTTGCTGATATAGACTCCTAAGTCTTTCTCTAGATCGGTCTCAGTCAAGTTCCTTCCCAAGAGAGAGTAATCGGTCTTCGGGTTTTTATAACCTATGTGCATTACCTTACATTTGTCCAAGTTGAATGGCATCTGCCAAGTAGCAGACCATTCGCCCAACCTGTCAAGATCGTTCTGAAGCGTTCTTACGCCCTCCTCAGTACCTACACTACTTCCTAATTTCGTATCGTCTGCAAATTTGGAGATTGTACTCAGAAGCCCGATGTCTATATCGTTAATATAGATGATAAAAAGTAAAGGACCCAGAACGGAACCTTATGGGACACCACTGGTGACGGGTGCCCACTCCGAAGCCACTCCATTTATTACCACTCTCTGCTTTCTATCTTTTAACCAATCCTCAATCCAGTTGGAAACGAGCCCGGTGATTCCTAGTTCTTTTACTTTAGCCATCAATTTCGCGTGAGGGACTTTGTCAAAGGCTTTTTGAAAGTCGAGATACACTATATCTATTGCCCTACTTGCATCGTACAGTGTATGCATATCATGGAAATACTCTAACAGGTTTGTCAGACAGGATCTATGTCGCCTAAATCCATGTTGAGGATAAAAAATTAGGTTCTTAGATTCAAGGTGATACACAATACGTTTTGTAATGATGGATTCCAACAGTTTGCCGACAACTGATGTTAAACTGATCGGGCGGTAATTACAAGGATTTTCCCTATCACCCTTTTTAAAGATTGGTATTATATTTGCTAACTTCCAGTCGGTTGGAACTTTCCCTAACTCGATTGATTGTTTGAATATGGTTACTAAGTCGTCAACAACATTGTGGCTAACCTCTTTTAGTACCCTTGGAAGAAATAAGTCGGGGCCAGGTGACTTGTATTTGTTCATCTTATCAATTAATTGCTGTACCTCATTTCTCGTAAAACTTATGGTCTCTACGGGCTGGTCACCGTCATATGTAATCTGAGGACTTGGCACTTCTATTGTGTCTTCCTCCGTGAAGACTGTAACGAAGAACTCGTTTAACATATTAGCTATATCTTTATCACTGAATTTCAGTACGCCATTTCTGTCTTTTAGGGGGCCTACAGAATTTTTAATTGGCTTTCTGCTATTAACATGGGCAAAAAATTCTTTAGGGTTAACTTTACAGAGTGAGGCAACTCTAGCTTCTTCATCACGTTTGGCTGATGTCATTAAGGACTTCCTCCTACGTAGGTTTATATATTTTTCTGAATTAGTCTGGTTGAAATGCGACTTAAGTAGTTTGTAGGCTCTATTTCTTCCCGTAATAGCACTGCTAATTTCGTTCTTAAACCATTTCGGCGACTTTGTTGACAAGGAAACTATTTTAGTGGGAATAAAAGTGTTCTGTGATATTCTAAATTGATCCCTGTATGAGCTCCAGGTGACATTGACATCCTCATTTATTAGAACTTCAAGTGTGTCTAAACTACTGTACTTAGGAAGCTTTCAAAATTTGCTCTCGAGAAATCTAGTCTTTCACGAGTCTTTTCACATGTATTAACTGGAACCCTGAGGTCAAACCTAATCAAATTATGATCGCTGTTACTCAAATTTTCACCAATAGTCAGGTTAGAGACTAGGTCATCTTCGTTCGTGAATATGAGATCTAGTTTATTATTACCCCTTGTAGGACCGTCAACCCATTGACTTAATAAGTTATCATCTGCAAATTCCAACAGTCTTAAGCCCTCAGCATCAGCTGTTTTGTTTTCCCAATTTATATTACCACAATTGAAATCACCAAAAATCAAACTGATCTTATTATTCACTATTCTGCTTAATTGGTTATACGAGTTTATATCCTTATCAACGGGGTAGTGAGGTGGCCTATATACTAGAAGTAGATGCACTACTTTATTATTTAGGTTTAGATCAATTCCCAACATTTCATGAGCAGATACGATATAACTGTTTACCGGTGCAGGAAGTCCCGAGCATACAAAAGTACACTGCCGCCTTCCCTTCCGTTCCTATCTTTGTGAAACATTTTGTAACCTACCATTTCAAATTCTTCTACAAAATCCCTCGTTTCAGAATGAATCCAGGATTCCGTTATTCCTATGATATCAAAGTTCTCAGTTTTGACTAGCGCTATAAATTCCATTAGTTTGTTTCTAATTGACCTAGCATTGAAGAGCACAGTTTTGAGAGATTTTAAATTGTGATTTTTCCTAACTGGCCTGAGTCGTTTCCCGACGCAGTTGAACCAACTGCTGTTGGAGGGGAATAACTGCTGTTGGAGGGGGACTAACTGCTGTTGGAGGGGGACTACCTGCTGTTCGAGGTGGACTAGCTGCTGTTGGAGGGGGACTAGCTGCTGCTGGAGGGGGACCGACTACTGGGGGATATGACCGACTGCTGGGGGAGTAGGTTTAACAGTTGGGGGAGCAGGATCAATTGCTGGTTTGGGGGGGGGGTCCTAGTTTAAAAAGATTATACAAATTAATATTCAGTAAATCGCCAAACTTCTTTTTTCCCTTCTGATTAAAATGTATCCCGTCCGAACCAAAGTATTCTCCAATTCCATTGAATGTAGGCCAAAAATCAACAAACTTTAGGCCTTTTTCATCACATGCGTTTAACTCTTTTATTTATGCTAATGGCTTTACTTAGAGTTTAATCACTAGCACGCATTCGAGGGAGAATCCCTACGACAATACCCATATCTGTCCTATCAGCACGCATTCGAGGGAGAATCCCTACGACCATACCCATATCTGTCCTATCCCTAACCTTGTGGGTTAGGGTCTTGAACTCTTTTATAATGGACTCTGTCTGCCCTCCTGTCCCTCTCAGAAAAACGTCATTGCCACCAACATGTACAATGATGGGGCAACTCTTATTCTTGATATTAATTTTGAGAGAGAGAGAGAGAGAGAGAGAGAGAGAGAGAGAGAGAGAGAGAGAGAGTTTTTATTTCTTTTCGAAATAATTATTCATATTTAGGCCTATATTAAATGTTCATTTTATATTATCTGTGGTTTCATTTTGGAAGAATGTTTGTGATTTTATATTATTATTATTATTATTATTATTATTATTATTATTAATTGGGGGTTTCCATTTCCAATATTTCACTTTCGTAAAACAAACAAACAAACCCAGCACTTTATTTTGGGGCTGCGGTGACTGACTCGTTTGGGCATGCTTTTGGCGGTTGATTTTGTCCGGCGTTCAACGTACAAAAAGTTTTGCTATTTTCAAATGGACTTTCAAAAAATTTTCAAATATATTACGAACCAGAGAGAGAGAGCTGTGGTTAAAATTTAAATAATTTAAGTTTTGTAATTGTATTTTTCCGAAGTTCATTTTAATTACTTTAATATTGTAATGTTTTCGTATTTGATAATTAAATAGAAATTTGTTTTCGTAATTTCATTTTAGGAAAAACTTTACGATTTATTTTTAGAGTTGTAACTTTAATTTCGCTTTTACTTCCGTTTCAATCATTTAAATTTAAACGCGAAAATATATTTGCAAAATAGTTTTGCGAATTATTTTCGTATCGTAAGTTTCTGTACGTCTAATAAATGAATGTAATTTTATTTTGGTATATTTATTTTAGTTCGAAATAATTTAGTTTAATGTACAATTGTTGTAAATTCATATTCACTTGCGTTTGTGTTAAAAAGATAGGCTTTGAACTTGGATTTTTCCTGTCGTGTTTGATTCAAAGTGGGACACGTGAATGACTATATATACGCATATACAATCATTCAAGTAGGTCACGTGAATGATTGTATATGTATATATCGGAGCGTGCGCGCACAAACACACACACACACACACACACACACATATATATAATATATATATATATATATATATATATATATATATTATATATAGAGCTGTTTATCAATCATCTTTGCTGTTTAAAACTCTTTTGTTTTAACTTGTGTTCTTATATGAGACATTTACCCAGCTAAATTGATGCTCAGACCGACTTTTCCAGTAATGTTAGTGCAGTCATATTAGGTAACTTTATTGGTTTTAATTCTCTCTCAGTTTGTCTTTCTGGTTGTAGATTCGGTGAGGTAGGTTGGGTTCTCCTTTTATTTTTTTCTGTAAATAATATGTAATTTCATCAGAAAAAGTATATATATATATATATATATATATATAATTTGAAACTCAAGTTCTATTTTGAACTCTACTTTGTAAATATAAAGGGTGATCCAGAGAAATGGGACCCAAAAGAAACCCCTGTAACTCTTAAAGTATAAGTCCTTTTATAAAATCATACGCATCATTCGAAAGAGGATAGTTACAAGTTTGTACAGGATTGTATGGTTTTGACAATACAAGACAAGATAAGATACAAAACAAAATAAAAGTGTTAGTTAAAACTAACCCTTCAAGATGACTGCATGGACTGTGGAACAGCTGCGTTTCATAACTGAGCAATATTATGAGCATGGAAGAAGTGTAGTTTCAGCTCAAAGATCTTTCAAGACAAATTTTCAGATGTCAAAATCACCTTCTAAGAAAGTAATCCCGTTGTATAGTCAGCGTGTAACTGTTTGGTGTGGTCTTACTGCATCTCAGATCATAAGGCCGTACTTTTTCGAGGATTCCACCGGAAACACGGTCACTAAATGGTGATCGCTACGAAAAAATGTTGACCGATTTCCTTATTCCTAAATTAAGAGATCTTTGTCTAGAAAACCACTGGTTCCAACAAGACGGAGCTACCTGCCATACACCGAGGAACTGCATGGCAGTTTTGCGTCAAACGTTTCCAGGCGAGTTAATCTCAAGATTTGGAGACGTTGAATGGCCCGCAAGGTCTCCGGATTTTTCTCCCTTAGATTATTATCTCTGGGGATATTTAAAGAGTAGGGTCTACAGAAATAACCCAACGACCTTGCAAGAATTGAAGGCCGCCATCACAAATGAGATACAGGCCATACCACCGCACACTCTTGCAAAAGTGATGCAGAACTTACAAGCGAGAGCACTGGAATGCTTGGCAACTAATGGAGCACATTTGAAAGGAGTCATTTTAAAAAAATAAATATTTCATAATAAACTTGTAACTCTACTCTTTCGAATGATATATAGTTTTTATGAAAGGAATTAAATATTAAGAATATTTGGCTTTTTTTTATGGGTCCCATTTATCTGGATCACCCAGTACTTTTGGTAATTTTTTTTTTTTTTTTTTTCATTCTAGTTATCATAAAAACATATATGTCAAGTGGGCAGTAAAGTTGTGGGTTTTTGGTAGTTTTTGAGTCGTGGTCGTGGTGGTGAGTTTTTGAGGGTTGTTGGCGAGATAAAGCGGAAATAGTCGGTGTTTTGACGGCTACGATACGTTGACGACAGTAAAGAGTGTTAGGTAGCCTCTAAATATTATAGTTTATTTATAGTACTTCATAAATAATTATAATTTATATATATATATATATATATATATATATATATATATATATATATATATAAAGTCTCAATAATTTTAATTTTTATACCTCATGTAAAAATTGAGTAATAAAACACTTTTATATTGCTCTGTCATTCTTTAGGCGATTAAAAAGGATTAAACACTAATCCTTTAGGAGATTAAAGGGATTAAAAGAGATTAAGAAGTTCACTTTCGAATGCCACGCCTCACCCTCTCCCCTCAGTGTCATTGTCATCCCTAAGTGCTAGTACCTCTCTTCACCCCTCCCACACCCACCCCTTTGACCCTACCACCCATCCTCCCACTCGGCATAATACCCTCATACTACTTACTTGACTAATTTCTTCTATTTCTTTATGTTTGAACTCGATAGTATAGGTTTGTTGCAACTCCTTTACACTAGTTTCTACTTGTTTTGACTAATTTCTAATCATTCCGATTCGCTTTTAGTCTTTTCAACTCGTTTCAACTCGTTTCAACTTATTGGAATTCACTATGACACGTCTAAACTCGTCTTCACCCGTTTCTATTCGTTTCGACTCATTCCGACTCCTTTCGATTCATTCTGATTCATTTCGACCCGTTACGACTCATTCCCAAATTCGTTTCAACTCGTTTTGACTTTTCTATTTGTCTTTCCTGCCCGCTTCATATTTTACCTGTCTTTTTCGATTCCCGATAGTATCTCATTACTTGAAGAGATCGTTTACCTTAATTGAAAATTCTCATTCCTTCATTCATTCATTTTGTAAATTGAACTCAAAACATTAATTTCAGCTTCGTTAAAATAATTACTTCGGACCATCTTATGATTATAATTATTATCATCCTCAATTTTGGTCGTCTATAAGTAAAATAGTGTATTAGATTATATATGTAGTAATTCATTGAATGGTATAACGAAATTTTGCATATTATTTGCATAAATAGTTATTATGCGTAGTACAGGGTCTTATATCTATTACGTATATATACTGTATATATATTTTCATATATATCTTATATAATTACGCTAATAATTTCCATTTTGTAAATAGTTACAGACATACGTAAAAAGTACAAGATATAATAATAATAATAAAAATAATAATAATTAATTGTGTTATTATTATTATTATTATTATTACTAAACTAATTCTATTTTCATTAGTAATAAAAAAATTTGTCAACTTACCCAAAATTAATTAAATCATGCATCTACGAGTATATAGATACTCGCATGAAAATATCCCGACCATAAAATTTTCCCCAAACCTTTTATATTTATTTATATTCTCTCGTAAACTGCAATAATAGCAGGTATTAGCTAAATATTGGAAAATTAATATGCTGATTACGGTAACTTAGTGTGGATTTTAAGAGGCGAGGAATTGCTTTTTACCCGAAATGTTGGCAATTGCAGAGTTAAATTCGAATGTGCTTTAACGCCTGTGCATGGGTTGCTTTTTGTTTGGTGTGCGTGTGTGTGTTACAAGACTGGGTTTTATATATTGGTATAACTCAGATGTGTGTGTATATATATATATATAATAATATATATAATATATATATATATACATACAAGAAAGGAAAACTTTTTTTTAAAGTGTCACCTACATATCACTAAACTTGTTTCAAAGTGTCAGCATTACCTTAATTAAGAAAAGTAATTTAAGAAAATTGATTTTGTTGAAGTTTCTGCATTCCTCCTCTCTCTCTCTCTCTCTCTCCTCTCGCTCTCTTTTCACACCCACACCCACACACAGACATATATATATATATATATATATATATATATATATATATTATATATATATATATATATATATAAATATATATATATATATACTGTATATATTTGAGACCTCATCAATATTTTTGGTATAGGTATTTTCCGTTTTTAAAATTTTCCTATGCTCTGAACGTTATCTTATGACTGCTTTAAGTAGGGCCCTAATACATGTATTGTTGCCTAATTGTGCCCTTGACATCCGAAATGCATCTACTGTGTTATGTATGTACATAATTTGCTGTATATACACATTTTCATCCCTTTCTGTTCAACTCTCGAGCAACCTTCCTCAATCCACTTTCACGCTGTCTATGACCTCCAATCTTTCAAACGCAGAGTGTCCAGGCATCTACAAAACCCTGGCCTTTGATTTTGGCTCTCTTCTTCAGCTTCTGCCGGGCGGGGAGCAGTTTTGTAGGCGTTCGCCATTGTCCCCCTCTTTCCTGCATGAACAAATATAGAGTATTCAGATGTACAGAGTATATCGATATACTCTATATCTATATTTGTATATATAAAATAATGGAAATGCATTAGATGTGCTTCAAGTGCCAAGAGTACAATTAGCCAACTTTTACCTGTATTAATTAAAGTAGTCCTAATGAAGGAGCAAAGTTAATTTGTATGACAAAGTAATTCAGGTTTGGAAAATTTCTGAAGTAATTTCAAAGTATACAAATTTCTGTACTAACAACATCTGATCGATTTGACATAAAAATGACAGGTATGTGGTTAGATTAAGTTATGTTATGTTATGTTAGCATAGGTTAGGTATCGCTAGGTTAGGTTAAGTTGGATTAAATTAGTTTTTTAAAGTGTCAATTTTCGATTTCGTCGATTTTAAAGGTCTTTTCGAGGAAATAGGTATAGGTCGTAAAGTTTAGTTTGTATGAATGACGAAAATAATTGAAATCTCTACATCATATGACTGAAATCTTTACGTAAACATACCAATTCCTTTTATTTTTAACCAAGTGTCCGGTCATGTGAAATATTTATTGATTCACTAAATGTTGAAACTGCAGGCCTTGTAGCGGTTTACATATGTAGAGGTGGTCATAAACACCTCATTTTAGGTCTACAGTTTTACTGCGGAAACTAGGTACATGTGATACGGTAATACATTTCTTAAGCGCGTATCGAATGGCATCATAAAAAGGTCACCCTTACGAAGGCGATTTTTGCCCTTTGCTCAATTAAAGTCCAAGAGGTTATCGCGGTTATAAAAATGTATGCAGATCTCATACACTCGAACTAACAACCAAAAGGTTCCTTGACAGGCGTAGAGTACAACCCAATTGACGTCTTCAGATACCAACGGCCACTTTACTTTCATAACCACCTGAACATATGTCAGCATCATAAAAACTTTCATGATATCGTAAGGGGAACTCCAAAAGCCTTCATACCAAAAAGTCATTAAATAATCTCCTGATCAGGTCATAAAATCAGAGAGAACAAGCGACCATCGCTCGAGTCTCACCTCGTCAGGATTTACTTGTCGAAGTATCACCAGTTATTGCTCAGCTTCAAAAGATGTAACATCTATTTTAAGAGGTATTCGCTTTGCCCTATTTGTCAGTCCGTTCAACCCGAAAAGACTCTGAAATTCATAGTGGTCATCTTATAATTTGTTTAGTAATGTATTTTCACTTCCATTTATATACTTCGATGAGAACGTTCGAAAGCTGTATAGGTCGAAGCCCTCTTTAAACGTTGTGGGTCCGGGAAACGCCGGCCCGACGTGAAAAATAGTTTAAAACACCGATCCGTGGTAAAAAATAATTTAAACGTCTTTCATTGTAACGCGCGTAGTATTAGAAATAAATTGAACGAATTTAAGGCGATAATTTATTTCGGGAACTACGATATAGTTGCAATAACCGAAACGTGGTTAAATATCGACTCGGGACTTGTTGGAGGAACTTGATATATCGGGTTTTAAACTTTTTACTAATGATAGGTTACATAGGATTGGTGGTGGCGTTTTGTTGTACATTCGTAATTCCCTTAGGGCTATCGAAGTTAAGATAGATTTTCCGGCAGCAATTAATGCGATATGCGTTGAAGTTAGGGCGCGTAGTATTAGCTTTAATTTCGTTGTTGTTTATAGACCTCCCGTTCAACCCCTCGATACCGATACTAGATTTTACACACTTCTTGGTAATTTTATTAATAATCAGAATAGTATAATTGTAGGAGACTTTAACTGCCCTAACGACCGTTAATTACGAGACTTTTACTGGTATGATGAGGTGATGAGGGTTTGAGACTGATTGAATTCATGGAAGATAATTTTTTACGACAGATGGTTACCGAACCAACTCGCGGTGACAATATTTTGGACGTGGTGGTGACGAACGACGAAAATATAGTTGAGGGTTTGGAAGTAGGTGAGAATTTGGGATGTAGTGATCACCAAATTATTAGGTTTAAGCTGTTGATAGAGAACAGTAAGGATAGTAACGGAATACAGCAAAGTCCCTGATTTTCGAGGGATAATTTTGATAGTTTTGCGGACAGGATGACAGTAGTGGACTGGGATAATTTATTTATGGGTAATGACGCAAATTTTCATTGGGAGGCGTTTAAAGAAAGTTTTTTGAATATCGAAAGGGAGTTTATTCCGCGTAGGCCCAAGCGCGCTAGAAATCATGGCAGGCCCAAGTGGTGGACTAGGGAAACAGGTGAGTTCATAAACGAGCGTAACAGAGCGTATAGACTTAATAAGCGCAATGGCACGGTAGCTAACTTTAATAGATATATCGAGCTTAGACGTCAGGTTAAAAGATCTGTTAGGAATACGAAGCGTAATTTAGAGATACTTGTAGCTGTGGATAGTAAACATAATCCGAAAAAGTTTTTTGACTACATCAATAATCGTAAGCCGATAAAAGATAACATAGGCCCTCTTGTGGACACTAACGGCGCTTTGGCTTCCGACGCTCAGGCGATGGCGGATATTTTTAATAACTTTTTTGCGACAGTTTTTACCGTAGAAGACGTAAATAATGTCCCCGACGTGGACGATATCATTCCATTTAGTAGCGAGACTATTTTGAATGAAATAACTGTTTACGACGGTGAGATTGCGCATTATATCGATAAGCTAAAAGTTAGCAAGGCTCCAGGCCCTGACGCGCTTTATCCTAGACATTTGAAAGATTTGAAAGACGTTATCGTAGGCCCCTTAACAAAAATTTTAATAAGTCACTGGAAGCGGAGATTATTCCTGAAGACTTCAAATTAGCTAACCTTACGCCCATTTTTAAAAAAGGTGACCGCATAGTAGCTAGCAATTATAGGCCTATTAGTTTAACGTCAATTGTCGGTAAATTTTTGGAATCCGTAGTTAGGGATCGTATCGTTGATCACTTAGAAAGTCGCGATTTGATTAATCCTTTCTTTACTTGCATGTCTGTGGTTTCCATGGTATAACAGTGTTTCTTTGAGTTAAGACTGTTTGCATGGTTTGTAAGCGTTCTTATTTGACTTCTTTTCATCTTTCACCCCTTTCCTATTCTCTTCGACTATTTTTCCAACTTGTCGGCAGTGGCAGGCGGATGATGATGGTGAGTCTTTCTCTCTCTTTTTCTGAATGAATGTTAACCCACGAATGATAAGTTTTGCTACTTACTTAACCCCTTATTCTCTTCTTTTAATCCTCTACTCTCTTCTTTCTCTCGGGCTAACCTTAGAGTGGATCTTAGGCTTTATTAGCCTTAGCTTCTGTAGATCTGTAGATTGTAACTAACATTTAATTCCAACAATTCAATTCTATTATGATTGCACATTCACTTTAAGCAATTGTAATGTTATTCACTGTGAACGTTTATTTGTTAACTAAAAAGAAAACCAGCTTAGCGTATTTTTTTCCACAGTTAGTACGTTTGCGTACGTGGTGCAGTGGTTAACATCACTGACTACGAATCCACCGGCCTCAGGTTCGATTCTCGGAGACGGCAGTCAGCGCGCAGCAAACCCAGCTGTTCATCCTTCCATACAATAAAAATTGGTTGGTAGATGAATGGGTACTCTGGGTAGCCAAGTGGTTAAGACGCTGGGCTGCTGATCGGGAAGTCGTGAGATCGAGTCCGGGCGAGGACTTTGTAATTTCTGACCACCCGTGATGGGTCGTGGTTCGGATTCAACGTTAAGCTACAGGTCTAAGTGGAGCAACAAGTTTGACCTTCGTCAGAATGAACAATTCTGACGAAAGCAAAACGAAGGTTAATACCAATAGTTAATTAGTATTAACCAAGGTTAATACTAATTAACTATTTAATTATCTCGTTATCCTCTAAATTGGTGCTTACATCTTGAACGACATAGATATATCCATTCTCTTACAGAAACTACAGTACTATACAGACATTGCGTAACATTCTAGTAGAGATGTTATGATGTTGTAGTGTTATAATGTTTCAGACCAACAAATACCCTAGGATCCACTCATGGCCGGTTTACCTAACCATGTTTGTAATTGTGTATTGCACATGTCCTCCGTGGTGGCGGAGGGGACCTACAGTTTTACGTGGGTTCCGAACCATAAAAACCTTAATTTTACTACGTTAAACTATATCCAATCTATCAACTTATGCATCTAATCGATTTTTAAACATATTTATAGACGTGCTACTAATTACTTCTACTGGCAAACTATTCCAGCTATTTACTATTATATGCGTAAAAAAGTTTTTGGCAACTGCTGTCTCGAACCTTCTACTAGTCAGCTTACACCCGTTATTTCTAGTCCTACTATATTGTGTTATTTCGAAAACGCTCTCTCTATTTACGTTGTTGAACCCATTCATAATTTTGAAAACCTGGATTAGATCACCCCTTAGCCTCCTAGTCTCGAGTGTAGTCAGTTTTAAACTCCTTAAGTCTATCCTCGTACGACTTTGACCTAAGCGACGGAATCATCTTAGTTGCTCGTCTTTGAACTCTTTCGATTTTGTCTATATCTTTGCGCATATGCGGATTCCAAAATTGGATCGTGTACTCCAAATGGGATCTAACTAATGATTTATGAAGAGGAACAATAATATCGCGCGATTTGCACTCAAAATTCCTAGCCATTAATTATGCCGTAACGACTTCACAATGAGCTTATAATAATAAACATTTTTATGAACCGAGCTCCACCTATGCATCGCCAACCTGAATCATAGTAGGTGATGGAAGTGATTCCTTTGTTTTGTATAGTCATATTGACTACGGTCCTGCGTGTTTTTCAAGATGCCTCAAAACACATTCATCCGTATGAATCACTTGAATGTTGATCGAGATGATGCGCAACGGCTCTTCAGTGGTGTGACGGTTGTGGCAATACAGTTTTTCTTTCAAATTTTCCCCCCAAAAAGACATCTGGTGATTATGGATCAGGAGATCTTCGTAACTAAAGTATTTCGAAAATGGTTCGTTGCTACTGAAGAAAGATTGAACATGAGTCATGTTCATTGTCTCCCAACACATTCACGAATTCATCAACTATAACAATATAGCAAATAGCTACATTACTACAGAAGAGTTATTAACTCAACATCACGAACAGACAATTCGAATAATTCCTGTTCCATTCACCTCTTCCCGCCTGTTGCGTCATTTTCCATGTAACCACTAACTTGACGAAGCTTTTGTGGGTGCGCCTATACAAAATTTATGATTCGGGTATGAAAGGGTTAAACACGGGTACGTCAATTAAAACGTCTATCAACATCCAAAGAAGGTTTATTAAAGGACCATTATTTGAAGGGAATTGGTATATTACGTGTGATCTTCAACAACATGCAATGCCCCATTCAACTGTGTTTATACAAAACAAAGGCAATCAGTTGCAATATCTACTATCTGATTCAGGTAGGTCATGCATATTTAGAGCTCATGTAATTCATGAAATATTTTTACCATGATTACCATGATCGTGTAGATTGCAGAATGTTGTACTGCATATTTAATAAGTCGTGCTAATAGAAGCACCATATATATATATATATGCAATTACGTGGCGAAGGTTTTTATTAACCTTTCCACCGCGGGCGCGTCCTTCAAATAATTGCTTCAAACGACTGAACATATATACAATTAAACCTTGAAATCGGACGGACAGTAAATACTTCCCATTAAACTACGTGTGAGTTCCTTTTAAAAGAGGAAATACTCTGACATCCCAATTATACGATTCAGCTATAATTTATCTTGTAACAATTTGCCAATTCACTTTAATTCATCGTTTTGACTCTGTTGTCATTCCGATCATTAGTCATTCCGACTCGTTTATTGAAATAGTTTTATCAAAGTTCTTTATTTCATTATTTTTTTCAGTTATTTATGGTAAATTTGAGTTAATTTTTTTAGTTATTTTTTTATTTCTTTTTTAGGTAATGTTTATCTGAAATTAATTGGTTTTGCTATTTACTGACAGTTCAATTATTTGAATACTTATTGGACGAGTTAAATTAATTTTACTTTATTACATTTAGATTTTTACTAAACGTTGAAATAAATAAATAATAATAATAATAATATATATATTATATATATACACAGGGTGTAACAAAAGTTCATTCTCATAGGGGAATATTTTATTGAGCGACGAGGCTTGTTTTCATTTAAATGGAACAGTGAATCGCCACAATTATCGTTACTGGAGCGACGAAAATCCGCGTTGGGTTGAAGATGCACATTCGCAGGTTGATCCCAGGATTACGGTGTAGGCAGGAATTCATTGAGGAACCATCATAGGACCATACTTTTTTGATGAAACCATGAACGGAGATTCTTACTTGAACAACATTCTGGAGAGAATTTTGCAAAAGTACATTGACGAAATGTCTTTGGATGCCAGACGAAAGTTCTGGTTTCAGCAAGATGGTGCACCTCCGCATTTCGCTCGTTCAGTGAGACAACGGTTAGATGAGAATCTTCGTGGCAGATGGGTAGGACGCCGAAGTTGTGTGGAATGGCTGTCCCGAAGCCCTGATTTGACCCCACTTGACTTCTTCTTGAGGGGGCACTTGTCCGTTGTTTATGAATCAAGACCTCGAACGATCCAGCAGTTAAAAGAAAAACTTACAGATCAGTGTAATAGAATTAGTACGGAAACACTTCAAAACGTAACCGACAGCTTAACAAAGACTGATAGAAATGCGTTAACGGCTGCATGGAATGCAATTTGAGCATGTACTGGATTAATTGGTAAGTTGATTGTATTGTTTGTAATGTATAGTTAGAACTATTTTCTCGTTCAATTCTATTATACAGGGTGTCCCGTAAGTCTGGACCCATAGGGAAAAATAATAAAATTACAAAATAGTCCAAAAATTTATTTATAATATATTTTTTTATTATTTTTATTATTATTTTTATTATTTTTTTATTATGATCTTACTCCGCTGGAGTTTTATTTGTGGGGCCACTTGAAAGCCAAAGTGTACGAGGTCAAACTTCAGAACATTTTCCACCTTAAAGCACGCATTGTGGAGGGGTGTCAAGAAATTTCTGCGACTGTGATTCAGAAAGTGCTGTCGCAGTGGAGATTGCGTCTTCAACTATGTGTGCGACACAACGGCGGACACTTTGAACAGATTATGTAATAAATTTTTGGACTATTTTGTAATTTTATTATTTTTCCCTATGGGTCCAGACTTACGGGACACCCTGTATTTTATTTCCCAATGAGAGCGGACTTTTGTTACACCCTGTATATATATATATATATATATATATATATAGTCATGCGGTTTGCTTCTACAAAGCTTCAATTTAATATTTAGGAGAAATCCAATGACAAGGAGGAATGTAAATGCCATGAAAAGTCTTCTTTAATGCGCAACGTTTCGAGCAATACGCTCATCATCAGGCTAGATAATAACAATATGAAATTAGAATCAATAAATAAATGTGAACAAGACAAAATAATTTCTAAAAAACCTATTCATTAAAAGCAAATTTTAAAAAGACTAAAAGAAGAGGGTTAAATTCAAAGTTATAAAAATGTACATATAAAATTACAAGAAATTTAAAAGCTATTTTTAAATTACATATAGTAAATTTGAAATTAGTACGCCTGATGATGAGCGTATTGCTCGAAACGTTGCGCATTAAAGAAGACTTTTCATGGCATTTACATTCCTCCTTGTCATTGGATTTCTCATATATATATATATATATATATATATATATATATATATATATATATATATATATATTCAACTTTAGAGGAGCAGTGAAAGAAATTGAAAATTTTATTTTTTACCATTGAAAGTATTATTAAACTCGTATGCTCTAAAAGTCATTCCAAAGATATGATTCTGTCGGAGAAGTGATTTTAATTAAAATTTCATACTAATCTACATGGCTGACATCATGGATGCATGGATGACTAGTCATGCGGATGAGTAATAAATATAATTAATAGAAAAACAATTTTTTATTATTATTATTATTATTATTATTATTCTCTTCCGATAAAACATTTCGGAGACAGACAGACATTTTTTCCTTTGTTTTGAAGATGTTAACTGTTTGCTCAGCCTCGAACGGACTACTATTTTTAGGATGAACGCTTTATGTAAACAAGTTCCTCGTTGGCTTTCACTTCTGTGTTAGAGAATTTTGCAGAGGACGACGCTTTTTTTTTTTAGTGTAAATTTTGTGTACACATTTGATATATATTTTTCTTAAATTTGGCATTTGTTTTTCTTTAGTTGTCTTTGTTTTTGTAATCTGTCTATTCATTAACCCTTCCATGTTTGAAGTATACTTAAAGATTTGAAAATTTTAGTTGCAAAAACCATTTCTAAGTTATTATTATTTCATAGGGGCAAAGATACCATGCACATATAGTATGTTGCTGTATGATATGTAAGGGTTAATAATTATTGAAATTATTTATACTTTACCCTACTCTCACAGAAAAAAGGGGGTCTTAGTTACTATTGCGGTCTATGTATACAATTATGTTTGTGCGCGCATGGGTGCGCATGGGTTTATTCATTTCAGTGTGTGTGTGTGTGTGTGTGTGTTTTAATAAAGCTACTGAAACCCAAAATGGTTGATTTGAATCAAGCATATTAGCATATTGGTTAGGCTCCAGCCTTGGCAGCAACTAATTGTTGCCAATCAGTGTAAGTCAAATGTCATAAGCGTATGGAAGCAGATCAAATTTGTCTGTATATTGCAATTTAAATGGCGAAGAATGAATTAATATATAAACCATTGGAAGAAGCTTGGCAGAATTTTGACACTTTGTCAAAGAACCATTTAAGATCACATTAACAGAGTGAGCATTTGTTGTTGGGGTTGTTAGAGGGAGGCGGAATAGTTTTACTCTCTATAAAGAACACCCCTCTTGCAGAGGCGGATTAAGACACCTCGGGGCCCCGTGAAAATGAAGAATATGGGGGCCCTTTTCTATAGCTTTTTATTAACAATGCATGTACACGTACAGTACATAGTACATTTACATGAATTATATGTACGGTGCTCAGGCTAATTGAGAAACAAACTTAAAAGAACCTTAACACAGTGTAT
The DNA here is from genome assembly GCA_023014485.1 of Bathynomus jamesi. Taxonomy (NCBI): domain Eukaryota; kingdom Metazoa; phylum Arthropoda; class Malacostraca; order Isopoda; family Cirolanidae; genus Bathynomus; species Bathynomus jamesi. Next base: position 662,039 of record JAJOZX010001894.1, on the reverse strand, counting down.
TTTGCCGTTTTCCAAAACCAAACAGTATTAAACAAACTTTACTTTAGGGCCTATAAAACATAAAATAAAACAGGGAATTTGTTAGTTTGTGTATTCTGTCTATTTAATCAAAGAAGTTTGCGAAATCTCGAATTATATCATCGAAACTCAGTTGATTGGGGAGTCCCTCAAGCATGGGAGCCTGAGGTTTCAGCCTCAATAGCTTCCGTGATAATCCGCCACTGCCCTCTTATGATATCTGTAGATTTATTTGTTGATTCTTTTTCAGTTCAGGTTTTTTCACCATTCAGTTTTAGATATACTTTAGATACCTTATCTACACTCTAAAGACGATGTTTAAAGTATAAACTATTTCTTAAATACTTCTCTGACCCCACTTCGTTACACCCCAAAATTCTAAGCATGTTTAAAACCTCCGGTGTCAGACCGAAGATACGATTAATAAGTGTTTATCAGTGTAAAATGGCGTTTTATTTCTAAACACTTTCATAAATATCTCTCTGATCCCCACCTTTTCCGACAACGTCAAAACTCTAAACATGTTCAAAGAAAGGATGAAAACAATACTTTAGAAATTTAAAACCATTACATGTTTTGACACATATACATGTTTTGACATTGTCCTAAAAATGGGAGAAAATCTGAAAGAGTACTTTGTAAATTGTAGGTCCCCTCCGTCCTATGACCATATAGATGTTACAAAAAAAGCTAAACAATTATTATTATTATTATTATTATTATTATTATTATCATTATTAGGATCTTTTCCGTTTGACTGCCGCCATTGAAACATAATTAAACTTTTTGTATTTTGTATTTTAACTGAAATGTCTTGATGATACAAAATAAGTTACTTTATAAAAAAGCTTTTCTTAATTTCCCCTTCAAATTTTGTTTCTTATAAACAATTTTAATTACTTTCAAGATCCATGCTTAATTTTTAAGGTTTAATCGTGTACTCAGAAAAATAAGGGGATCACCTGAAGATCAGGGCCTCCAGCCTTCTTTAGTTAGCTTTATAAGGCTAACTAACAAAAATATCACGACCTAACCTAACCAATCGTCAAGGTCGTACAGTTGACCTAACGATTGGTTAGGTTAGGTCGTGATATTTTCGTTAGTTAGCCTTATAAGGCTAAGTAAAGAAGGCTGGGGGCACTCACCTCTTATGTTTCAATGGCGGCAGTCAAACGGAAAAGATCCCATTATTATTAGACTTAAATATAGATTTAAAGAACTCATAATATGTTATGATAATATATTTCCACAAACGTGCAGTACATTCATTAGTGACCAAACTTAACCTCTTAACGACCGAAGTTTTTGTAGGGTTAAGTTACGAGTGCGTGTATGGGAAATGGTACATATTCGACCCAGTGGTCCAAAAGAGGTTAAATATGTTTTACCATTTCATACTTAATGTATACGACTCTATCGAACTTCTTAATATAATAACAGTACTGCATGTTGTAGTATGAAATAACTAATTATAATGTAAACTGTAAGCAACTTGTTTTAAATTAATGGCTATGGACCACTTCTTAACGAATCTCCCTTTAAACTATGAATTTCAACTGACAAACAGGACAAGAGCGCATGCGCAGCAAAGCAGTAATTTTTATCAAATTTGTAAATGGTCATATATCAAATTTCTAATTATTCCTTCAATGTAAACATGTCGTTTTCCTAAACGGTGTTGAAAGTGAGAGAAAGCAGAGTCAGTGCATTGATATTTAAGCACCTGAAGGGTGCTTACAAACAATGTGTTTAGTCTAGATATTTGTGATAAGGTTGAATGATGGCGTGTAGAAGAACGACGCTTCCAGTTCATTGTGTTATAACTTTACCCGTGTATCGATTGTTTTGACATGTAAACTGTAAACAAGGTTTTTACAGTACATATGAGAGATCAGGATTACATCTATTTCTATCTGTCATCTATCTATCTATCTATATCATGTAACTTCTATGCAAATGATATACTGCATTCATTAAACTGAAAGTAATGAGGAATAGAAATAAAACACTACATTTATCATTTATAAGATGAAAAAGAGGTGGAGTGAGTGCTTGAATAAATCGTTTTTAACCTTTAATTTTTACCGCAGTCAAAAACAAAATTACCGAAATCTGAATTAAAATATATGCTTTTTATGGCCGTCTGAGGGATATTTTAGGGGTATTATTTTTAATGATTTTGTTATATATTTAAATTATAATTTATGAACTAGAAAATTGTTAAATTTTAAATTGGATATTAGTATATTATTTTACAAACTATATAAAGAAATATAGGATTACCTGAAGATCAAGGCTCCCAGCCTTCGGAGCTATTGAAGAATAGGGACCCCAGCCTTCTTTAGTTAGGCATATAAGGCTAACTAACGAAAATATCACGACCTAACCTAACCAATCGTTAGGTTAACTGTACGCCCTTGACGAGTGGTTAGGTTAGGTCATGATATTTTCGTTAGTTAGCCTTATAAAGCTAACTAAAGAAGGCTGGGGTCCCTATTCTTCAATAGCTCCCAGCCTTCTTTAGTTAGCCTTATAAGGCTAACTAACGAAAATATCACGACTTAATCAATCGTTAGGTCAACTGTACGCCCTTGACGATTGGTTAGGTTAAGTCGTGATATTTTCGTTAGTTAGCCTTATAAGGCTAACTAAAGAAGGCTGGGGGAGCCCTGATCTCCAGGTGATCCGAAATATGTATAGATACTACTACTACTAATAATAATATTAATAGTAATAACATTACTATTACTAATACCAATACTACTACTACTACTACTACTAATATTAATAGTAATAACATTACTATTACTAATACCAATACTACTACTAATAATAATAATTATGACTTGTTTCTTCCACAGCTTCTGTAGAAGGGATCAAGATCAACTCAGTTGTGGTTCCTCCCCATCAGAAGTCAGGAAATCCGGTGCAGCTCGAGTGTCACTACGACCTCGAAGGTGAAGATCTTTATTCGGTGAAGTGGTACCGAGGATCGAACGAGTTCTTTCGCTTCGTCCCTGGAGAGAAAAGTCCCATGAATGTCTTTGAGCTGCCTGGAGTCGTTGTTGATGTAAGTAAAAGCACACACACACACACACACACACACACACACACACTTTATCTATCAATCTACTTACTACCTATTTGATTCTCTATCTATCGATTTATCTGTTAAACGTAAAGTAGGGAACCAATAATTCTTCCATCCTAAAAACATGATTATGTGATTTCTTCTTTAATGACTATGCAATTATATCCATTTATTTCGCCAATAACCTGGTTATAGATTTTTGGGCGTTTCACTTTGGTAAAATCAAAAGGTCTTCATAAATGCGTAAAAATATCTCTGGGGAATAGGAACAAAAAGGAAGTGTGAAAATCATCAAACCTTTAAGATTCTGAGCCAGATGCCATTCTTGGTTCTTTGTACGGGATACATATAGACATATAAAACAACGTTTTCAACGTATTTTGTTTAAAATCTTTGAATGACGTGTTGCAATAAACACAAAATACAGAGTTGTTCACAGATGTTTTGTTAACATATATGAACATTTCGTAAACGTATTTTTGTTTGATGGATCTAAAACAACTGTCCTCAAAGAGAGACGAGAGATGGAATAAGTAGAGGGCAAAAAGAATTAGGGTACTGGGGTTCTTAACTTGAGATCTATTTTTAAAAATATGTGAGAACGCTCGGGGTAATTTTTTACTATCACTCCGGTCTCTTCAATTCCATAATTTATAGATCAATGGATTCGTTATTACACCAGGAATGCGATTTGGATAGTCTCAAGTGAGGGAACTGGCCCAAAACTAAGTTAGGACACGAAGTTTGTTTTGGGGTATAAGTGTGAAAAAATACCCTAAAATGCGGGTAATTCCTTCAGTAGAGACTACCTAGGGCGCATTCGTGATGTAAAAACGAATCCATTGATATAAAATTATGGAAATTGTAGAAACAGCCAACATGAGTGACCTAAAAGGTATATATATACATATATATATGTAGTAAAACGAACACTGTATATATTCACTGGGATCTTTTCCGTTTGACTGCCGCCATTGAAACATAATTAAACTCCAGCCTTCTTTAGTTAGCTTTATAAGGCTAACTAACAAAAATATCACGACCTAACCTAACCAATCGTCAAGGTCGTACAGTTGACCTAACGATTGGTTAGGTTAGGTCGTGATATTTTCGTTAGTTAGCCTTATAAGGCTAAGTAAAGAAGGCTGGGGGCACTCACCTCTTATGTTTCAATGGCGGCAGTCAAACGGAAAAGATCCATTCACTGTATATATTATATATACCGTAAAACTAAACACTACTAACCTAACCTAACCTACCTAACCTTGCGTGTTCCCCTTCGTTTCTTATCACGCACACGACCTATGGCAACGAAATGCTTTTCTGTTTTTATCGAACACACACTTATTACCACAAACAATATCTTCCTTGTTTTTCTTAGGGCAAATAAATTCTTTTAGCAATACACCGTCTTCTACATAAAAATTAAATGCAGCCTCTTCATCATCAAAAAATTTGCATGAAATTAAACACACTGAATAATTACAACCATCGCAAACCAACGCCATCGTGACACTAAAATCTTATGAGTTCAGGTCAAACCACCCAATTCCTAACCTTTGTGGGATCAGCCATTTTATCACTCCCAAAAACATGATCCGCGATTTTATCGCTCAAAAAAAAATTTATTAACATTAATTTTATAGCTTTAATCGGCATTTGCCTTCATATTGTACTTAATAAAAGTTGTTTAAAAAAATGTAAAGAGTCTTATGGTAAACTTTATTTTCAGTTTCCAGAGACCGGACTGATAGTAAAAAATTACCACGCTCGGAAGTCAGAACCTCCTCATAAGCCTACAAAGAGGGGTTATAAGGGGAGTTGGTTGGGGTAGAGTTGGGGACGGTGATATTTCCTTTTGATCGTAAATGTAGTAGAAGGCGCTGGTCGGGTCTAGTATCAGAGCAGTGAGAGTTCTCAAATGATAGACTTTTTTTTTTTACCTTTTTTACTTTTATTTACGTGTTTGTAATAGATGGGAATTCTCTGGAGTCAAAACATCTGAATAACTATATTAAATTATTTTGGGAAGCCACGCTTCTCTCCAGGGTATAAAATAAGCGTGCAGTGTTCCCAAAATTACAGTGTTCATTGTAATTTGTGTAGTGTTCATGCTGATTTTGTGCAGTTAAAAAATATCTACAATAATATTACTTAGATTATTTCAGGATGATTTGTTAAAAAACAAAATAAAAAATACATAGCAACAATCAAGCGACTTTTCATTGTAGTACATATTTAACTGTTTTTCTTCATGTAATCCATAAAACAATGTTCATTTTACAGCTTAGGTTATACCTTAGGGCTCAGGAATATCTAAGAAAGGTTAATTTTACATTTAATTTCCTACCCGCCCTCTCAAAAAATGTAATAAGTTACCATCAATTAACTTTCTTCATTTTGAAATTTATACATAAAGATGCGTAAAATAAAGTTTTAAGATATGGAGTATGATGTCTACTGTCTAGTTTATATTTACCTTATTAATGTTAAGCTTATGGTTAAGTCTTCAGTTTAAAGAAACATCTCGGCGCATAAGAACATGGATTCAGATCTAATCGCTAAAATTCGCTATAATGTGCAGTGATCATTTTTTCTTATTTTATACCTTGCCTCTCTCCTCTTCTTTCTTTCTTTTGCTCCTTCCTTATTTTTTCCATTATTAAAAGTGTGCTGCGTGAGGGAGGGCTAGTTAAGATAGAGTAGAAGTAGTAATGTTCCCTTTGTCAATAAACGTAGCAGGAGGCGCTGACCGGGTCTGGTTTCACGGAAGTGGGAGTTTTCAGAAGATGGGAAGTTTCAAAACTTCAGAATAGTCATACTCATCTTTAGGGAAGCTACTTAGTTAGAGTGGAACTTTAGTTTTAAATATTGTACGTCAAATTTTCGCAAGAAAAAGAGGATCATCTGAAGATCAGGGCCCCCCCAGCCTTCTTTAGTTAGCCTTGTAAGGCTAACTAACGAAAATATCACGACCTAACTAACCAATCGTTAGGTCAACTGTACGCCCTTGACGATTGGTTGGGTTAGATCGTGGTATTTTCGTTAGTTAGCCTTATAAAGCTAATTAAAGAAGGCTGGGGCCCTGATCTTCAGGTGATCCAAAAATTCCTTAAAAAATTGCATGTGTAGATTACATTAAGTAGTTTAGTATCCATGTTATCCTTTATTTTCCCTGTCCCCTAATGCGTAACTGAGTACACGTGATAAGCGTACGCATGGTGTGAATCAACTCTGAAGCTATTCTCTTCATTATACTTTTTCTTACTTTCCTATAAACCTTCTTTCACCACTATTTCTGTCAGCAGTGGTTGGTGAAGGAGGGAGAGAGCCTTGTCTATTCTATACTTTGCTATTATTATTATTATTGTGTGAAACCTTTACACGTCTATAAGAGTAAGCGACAATAGTGCATAAGTTGGCCGTAAATTATTCTTGAAAAAATACTTGGCCGTAAATTAAAAATAGATAAAGTAAAATGATATTTACACGTTTAATGTCAGAATTAACAATAAAAATTCATTACATATACCCTTGATGATTGGTTGGGTTAAGTCGTGGTAATTTCGTTAAAACTAACGAAAATATCAAATATCAAGGCTTAACCTAACCAATCATCAAGGGCGTACAGTTGTGACTTAACTGGACATTCAATAATTTTCCCATAGGTTTCGAGGGGGCAGATAATGGAAAAGTACCATGAGTCATTACATTAAACGTGTAAAAATCATTTTAATTTACGGCCAAGTATTTTTTCAAGAATAATTTACGGCCAACTTATGCACTATCGCCGTGTAAGCATGGTGATATAAGTTTTCAGTATTTTCTTTTATTGCTAATTTTAACTTTTTTACTTCTTTTATAGGCTAACTTAGAGTGGATCTTAGGGTCTTTGTTAGCCTGCAACTCTCTCTCTCTCTCTCTCTCTCCTCGCAGTTGAAAATCACTGGAAAATTGGAGGACCTAACCCAAGTGTCGGAAACCGAATTTAAGCGTCGCATGCACGGGACTCCAGTTAGATCACCCTGTTAGAATTTGCATTTTAAACCTTTAAAAAGGAATATGTATGCGCATGTAATCTGGAAATGGGGCCTTGGATGGTAAAGAATTCAGTGGAAGGTTTCAGAATTTTTTAATTAAATAATAATTTCAATCCAGTTTTGTAAATTCAGTTGTTGTTTTTTTTAAATTTGGCAAATCTTAGTGTAATCCAGGGATCTTTTCCGTTCTACCCCAGCAACAATTTCTAGTGTAGTTTTACTTGCTGAATTCAATAATATATTTTATTTTGGAGAAATTATTCGTGCTTTAATTAGTTATGGTTATAATTATTAATTTTTTTCTCTCTTTTGTAGATATTGTTATGGATGATAAATAGAATTTCATAAACATAGTTAAGGAAATAACGTTCTACCCCAGCCTGCTTTAGTTAACCTTATAAGGCTAACTAATGAAAATATCACGACTTAACCTACCAATCGTCAAGGGCGTACAGTTGATTTAGCTAAACAAAGGAACGAGAGACATTGGGGAACATCTAAAAATATGATAGATTCTTATTTATGTGAATTTCTGTAGAGGAGAAGACAAAAAGGAAAGGACATTTTTATTGAAATCTTAAATGCAATCTCTACTTTTAAATAAAATAAACGGACTATAACTCTTTTGTTATTAATTTCTACAAATAAGATATACATTATTGAATTCAGCAAGTAAAACTACAGTAGAAAATAATATATAATTTCATTTTTTGTTGTTGGGGTAGAACAGAAAAGAGCCTAATCCAGAGTCAAACGAACAAATTTTATTATACTCTAGTAACCTCTGAACCCCTTAAACTCTAATTTTTCTTTCGCAAAACCTTATAATTTTAAGTATTGCTACGGTTATGCATTGGCAGAAAATCCTACCATTTGACTGTAATGTGTTAATACAAATACCTAATCAAGTACAACATTACGCCGTTTGTAAGTGAGATTTGTACTGTATTCCGGAGATGAGTTTCAGAACTCCGTGATTCATTTCCTATAGATGCAGAAAAGAAATAAATGAAACTTAGATTTGTCCCAATAAACACTTTGCTCTAAAAGAAAAAAAAGAAAAATTTAAATTCGTCTAGAAAAAAGTTTAAAATAAAAAAATAAATTAGATTTTGACCAGAAAATTTTGTTCCCCAAACAAAAAAAAAAGAATTTTAGATTTGTCAAAAAAACCAAGAAAAAAAAACCTAAATTAAAACGGATTTCTCCAATTCCGAGCTGAAATCTGCGAATCTATATATATACGAGAGCTATGCTATCATGATTTCTATATACTAAAGGGATTTTGTACAAAACTTGTTTCCTTCTTTCTCGTTCTTCAGATTTATGGAACCCCCCCGCCCCCTTAAGTGGAAAGGAATGACTTGACCTTCCTAATCCGTCGGAAATATTTTCTTCTCTGCTATAGCAAACTTCTACATTTTTACTTTAAGAGTTACAATCCAATCCAATATTTCAGGCTCCATTCCTTGTAATTCCTCTTGTTGGGAGCCATTTTCCAAATTGCATTTTCCCCTTATACGATTCCAAAGATAATTTAGGACCCTACGGATTTCCAAACATAGTTATACAAGATAATCATTCCTGAATACGTTGGAATATCATTCCTATTTGCAGGTAATCTTTAGTACACACTCTTCCAGAGCTAATTGGATTCGGAGAAATATATTCATGGAACTGACCATTGCTGGATTTCTAATTTACGCGAATTCTCAATTGATTGAGTATTCAATTTTGCGTTTATTATTTCAGCTTCCAAATCTCCTTTTCGATCGGATAATTTCGGATAATCGATTTCATTTTAATGGTTTTCTCTACTATTAATTTATGTAGTGTATGTTTATACACTACATAAAATTGGAAATTCCCTTTCATTTATTTATATATGGAGTCCCCATTGAATACCAGAAACAAATCATAATTTCATAATTATATATTTATTAGTTCAGGTAGTAACAAAATGCAAATGACATTATATTTTAAAGGGTTATAAATTTTAGTTAAGTCAATTAATAAACTTGTATGTGTCCTCCATCATTAGCTATAATTAATCTTGTTCTACGTTCAAATCCTGAAAACACATTTTTCAACGCAGATTCAGAGATGGACTTGATATTTCATGTTAAAACTAAAACATGTTAAGGCTAAAACAGCGTATCACAGATACGATGTTTTAGCTCCTGAAGGTCCCTTAGTTTGTTATGATAGACTTTTGTTTTCAAAATGCCTCAAAGATAGAAGGCCAAAGGGAATAAATCGGGGGAGCAAACAGGTCATTTTGTAGATCTTCTCCTACCAACCCAACACCCTGGAAATGTTTCCTTCAAAAATGTTCGAAAGTTTCGAGAAAAATGTGGTGGTGCTCCATCTTGTTGGAAGGTTGTTCTTTGTAACAAGCAGGGACTGCGTTACAACTGTGGAATAAAAACAAAACTCTATCATCTTTTACAGATATAGATCGTCCGTCAAAAAAAATAAGGTCCATAGATGAGAGAATGTGACAAAGCACACCAGACACTTACTTTAGGGGAATCGCTCTCATGTTCATAGATTTTATGTAGGTTGGGTTCACCCCAAATCCTACAGTTTACTTTGCCTGAAATACAGAATGTATCCTCGTCACTAAAAATGAAATTTGGTAGACAGTGTTCAACTGAGTCTCAGACTCTCCTCTCCTATTTGACTTCTTAGGGCTTCTGGTAAATGCTTTACAAACTGCATTCATCCTTTCAAGAGATTTATTTGGTCTTCCGTCAGATTTCCTTTCCAGTACAATTCCAGTTTTCTCGAACTGACCAACCTATCTTCGTATGTTGCATCTTTCAGGTGATGGTTTGTTCATTTCACGTCGAAAGCGTCTTTGAGCAGCAACAGGTGTAACAATTTTTGGCTTCTCTCTAAGAGTGCCCTCTTTTTCACTTTCAAATGAAATGAACAGAGAGATGAAACTTAGAATGTACCGGAGAGTAGCAATAGCCTATTAGACCTTAATTAAAAATGACACCCCCTAAGGAATGTAGCCTACTCGCTTAACGGCCTAAAATTGCGATATTTTGGCCATAATACAATAGCTGTACAAGTCTAGGTACGTGCGCATTACCTTCATTTTATAATTCTTTTACTTAATAACACATTTCAAATGAAAATCTTTAATTACGAATTTTTACATATTAAATATAAACAACTGTTAAGAAAATTTAAAAACCTTTTTAATCACGTTCTTTTAATTGTTTTCGATACCTGTAAAAATAAAACAACAAATATTATTTGTGTTTGGTATATTCATTTTGGGACACTATATATATAAAACAAAACTGTTCAATAATTTTTTAACGTAAAAATAATCTCTACCTTTCTTTTGGTGATTAAAAAGCCATTAATGGATTAAAAACACTAATGGGATCCCTGGTGAGATTAAAGCGATTAAGAGGAATCAAAAAGTTAATATTTTAGTGTCATTCCTCAGTGCAAGTGCCACCCCTTACCCCTTCCTCCCACTCGGCGTTTTTTTTCGCCCATACTACTTTCATAAACATACGGACACTGCGTTCCATTCTATTAGAGACCCTGGCACATTTCAATCACTTTTTTGCGAGGTCATGTAACTGAAGGTTGTAGTTTAGAAATAACGATCACAAACCATTGAAAAACTAAAAGTGAACATTTGATAGGAGTTTGCAAACGTCTCTAATAGAATGTTGCGTCATACCCGTATATAGTAGTAGTTTATGTGAGAGAACTGATATATATGTAAACAGTTTCATGGATACCAGTTTGAATATTTTACTGAATTAAAAAATATTCTACATGAGGCCGGACCTTTGGTGCAAAAAAAAAAAGAAGAAGTATATATATATATATATATATATATATATATATATATATATATATATATATATATAAAAATTCATCGTTGCATTCATAGTTTAGGTTTAATATGTAAACAGTGCTGTGACATAACTAATTACTTAGTATTTGCTACTTTTTAGAGTAACTGTAAAGACAACTAGTTCATTTTCTGGCCGAATAATCGGGAACAATCCATAAACTGGAGTGAACCGGATGGGGTTTAAAACGCGACACGTGGCATACCGCGTGCGGACCTGTGGCGGTTCGAGATAGATTGCAGATGCGAATGCATGGGTGTTTACAAACATGCACATTATTCGGGCGGAGGTTTGGGGGTCCTCAGACTTTATAACTATGATAATTTTACCTTTGCGGGAAATATCACTTCATGGTCAATGCACTTATATTTTTTCCGCTGAGGTCAGACGCAAAATAAAAAAAAAACAATTAAAGTTTCTTGAAAATTAAAATTACAATGAACCTCAGCATATTAAAATATAAGGTGTTCTTGATATAATACAGATCCATAGATCGATTTGATACAGGATATGACGAATTGTCATAAAGTGTCAAACATGATCAAAAAATCTACAGGCCCTTCCGAACTTTTGAGCAGTAGTATACATATATGTTTTGAACACACACACACACACACACACACACACACACACACACACAGACACAGTTGTTGATTAGACATATTGACAGGATCATACCTGTTTAATTTCGTATTGATGACGCTGTATCCTCATATGGGCTGTTTACCCAGTCAAATCGATGCAGAGACCGACTTTTTTCAGCTATTTTAGGGCAGTCATACCGGCTTTTCAGCCATTTTAGCCAGTCAAACCATCTTTACGTGGCTTTACTGGCTTTGATTCTCTCTCAATCTGTCTTTCTGGTTGTAGACTCGGGTGAGGAAGGTTGTGATCATTTGCCATTTCTAATTTCTCTCTAATAATATATACCTTTCAATCTTTCAAATGTTCCGTGAGATGATTCCTCATTTCACGAAAGTCAAGCTTGTTGATCCTCCTCCTATTACTTTTATTTTTAAACTTAAGTTTTCCTACTTTGTAAAGTATCTTATTTAAACTCCAAGTCCCATTTTAAACTGTAAATAATATACTTTCGGTAATTTTGTATTTTTATTTTATTCTAATTTATCATTAATAAAGCAAAACTGCCGAGTTGTTGTTGTTGTTGTTTAGCCGATCAGCCCACCCTGATCGAGCAAGCCGGCGGCACGCAGGTAACCAATCGCCCTCTCCGGAGTGGACCAGAGGTTCAGCGCACTAGTGATGTTGTGTTGTGTTCGTTGTTGTGCTAGAGCGGTACAGTCTGTCATAATGTGTTCAATTGTTTGTGGTGTGTCCTGGCACAGGTGGCAGGTGTCGTCTATGGAGTTGTCTAGTCTGTGTTTATATGTCCATAAGTTGGGGTGATGTCCACATCGGAATCGTGCTAAGTTAACTCGATCCGATCTGCTCAGGCTGATCTCTGACCTGTAATGGGTGGCGGCTTCGCACCTAGGACCGCATTCGGACCGAGTCGTGTCAGTGCTTTGTGGGTTAGGTGTGTGTGTGTATGTGTTTTCTGTACTGTGTGATGTCTGTGGGGCGTGGTATGGAATGGAGTATTTGGTTATAATGTCTCTCTGGTGTTACCTTAATGGTGCGAGGTGTTGGTGCATGATTGTACATGTAGTGGCAAGGGTGTTGTGGGTTAGTTGTCGCTGCTGCCATGAATTGTGTTCCCCTCATGTCTAAATGTTCCCTAACTTTCAGTATTTTTGTTTCTGTGTGCAGGTGTTCTATTGGTGTTGTTTGAGTGCATCCTGTAATGATACGAAGTACGTTGTTTTGTATTGTCTGTAAGGTGTTTATGTGTGTGTTTGAGATAATGGGTACCCAGCATGGGCTAGCATAGTCTATAACTGAGCGAATATATTGTTTGTATATGAGTGATGTTGTTTTCTGCTGGTGTCCAAAGTTTGTGCCTGTTAGTACCCTAAGCGTGTTAAGTCTTGACGTACATTTGTTTTTAATGTCCTGAATGTGGTTTGCAAAAGATAATGATGTGTTGTATGTGACCCCAAGTATTTTGGTCCTGTGAGTGTGTGGAATGTTGATGTTGTTTAGTGTAAGCTGTGGAATTACCTGGTGTTCTTTTGTGTTGCTTGTAAGGAAGGTGATGGTTGTGGGCGCTACTTTGAGTCTATTGTGTGTGAGCCAGTCTTGTATACTGTTTATGTATGTTTGTAGGTTATTTGTAGCGGTGTCGATGTTGTCGTGGGTGGATGTTAGAGCGATGTCATCAGCATATGATGATAAGGTAAGCTTGTTATCTACGGGTGTTGGAATGTCATGCATGTATAAGTTGAAGAGTGTTGGTGAGAGAACAGAGCCTTGAGGGACCTCGTTCGGAAAAGCTTGTTTTGGATGACTTGCCATTAAATGTGACATGTGAGTATCTTCCTGAAAGATAGTTGCTCAGCCGAGTAGACTGTGGAGTTGTGAGCTAGTGTATTTTTCGGGGTTCTGGTCGAGTTTGTGGGCTGTGGGAAATTGTTGGCAGGGTAAGGTGGGACACGGGCGCTGTCTGGGTGGCTAATATACGTTGACGGGGTGAGGAGTGTTGGGTGGACTCTAAACTTCATACTTAATTTATTACTCATCAATTTATATATATATATATATATATATATATATATATTATATATATATATATATATATATATATAGTTCGTTAGTTAGTTAGTTAGCATAAAAACTTTGAATAATTTTCTCTATCTTAAATTTTGGTGATTAAAAAGCGATTAACGGTTTAAAAACATTAATGGAGCCCTTTGAAATTTAAAGGGATTAAAAAAGTTAATTTTTGAGTGGCATCACTCAATCCCTCCCGACAGTACTAGTGCCACCTTTTAAGTTAGTTCTTATTATTAGTGGAATCTTTGTCACTGTATTTCTTGAGTAGTTGTTACAGTATTAAATTCCTTAAGTTTAGTAATTAAATTGAACTCAATATTTCGTACAAAAAATTAATGACTATTGAAGTACATTTTCCTGAAATTTGACAAACTGTATTTAGACATTATTAAATCCTATAATTCCAACACTTCAATGAAGAATGAATTTCAGTCGATAAACTTTCTTTACTAAATCCATATCGCTGTCTATACTGTCCTTTGAGACCAATTTTTTCTGAACATGAAGCACACTCTTATCCCCTTGCTAAATATCTGGTTCCTGTTCTATCACTTGACCAGAAACCAATAAACAGTTGACAATTTATGTAATTTTGTTAATGGTTTATTCAAATTCACTAGTCTGAATAACTTGTGTATGGCGTGTTTCGACCTAGAAAGCTTCTTCACTTCTTCGTTGAAGGAAACTATTGATATATACAGGGTGTCCCGTAAGTCTGGACCCATAGGGAAAAATAATAAAATTACAAAATAGTCCAAAAATTTATTACATAATCTGTTCAAAGTGTCCGCCGTTGTGTCGCACACATAGTTGAAGACGCAATCTCCACTGCGACAGCACTTTCTGAATAACAGTCGCAGAAATTCTTGACACGCCTCCACAATGCGTGCTTTAAGGTGGAAAATGTTTCTGAAGTTTGACCTCGTACACTTTGGCTTTCAAGTGGCCCCACAAATAAAAATCATAATAAAAAATAATAAAAAAATAATAATAATAAAATAATAATAATAACATAATAAAAAAATATATTATAAATCCCTATGGGTCCAGACTTACGGGACACCCTGTACATTGATTCCTTTTTTCAAACTGAACAAAGTGTCAGAGGATTTAACAAAACCCACATTAAAACACTTCTTGAATTATCTGTTATGAACTCTTATTTTATATTCAACAACGATTTGTATTAACAGCGGGAGGGTTTGGGAATGGGACTGCCCCTAGGTCCTACATTTGCGAATGTCTTTCTGTGCCATCACGAGAGGATGTTGCTGGATGAGTGCCCTCTTGAATTTTGACCTGTCTTTATATTGAAGATATGTCGACGACTCCTTTCTTTTATTCCAATATGAATCTCATCCTCCCAATTTTTTTTTTTTTAATTATTTGAACCATAAACACCCGAATATTAAATTCACTATGAAACTTGAGTTTAATAAAAACCTTCCTTCCTTGACATCTCAATTGACAGGAGGAATTCTTGTTTTTCAACCTCAGTTTTCCGAAAATCCACCTTTTCAGGTTTAGGTATTAGCTTTTTTAGTAAAATTTGTCCTTTCAAGTTTAAATTTAATGCAATTTAGACCCTTATTTCAAGAGCATATCGGATTTGTTCTACGTTTAACCTTTTACATCAGGAACGTGAATTTTTAAAAAACGTTTTTTACTCCCACTGGCTTCTCGGGGAGGGTTGTTGAGTCGAAAATTAATAAATTTTTATATAAACAATATTGTTCATTTGTGCTTACGCCTTTTGTTCCTAAACTTAAATTATATTTTTCATTGCCATATTTCGGTGTTCAGTCTGAAAATCTACTGTACATAAAGAATTATGTAGGGTTCTCTTGCAATTGACTTTAATATATTTTTTTTAATGATTTTCATTTGTGTTCCTTGTTTCATTATAAGGACAGACTGCCTCTCGGAATGTGATCTTCACTTGTTTACTTTTATAGTTGTACACGTTGAAATGTACCTTGTGTAGGTTCAACCAAGAGAAACCTTCAGTTTCGTGTGGATCAGCACTGTGGCAATTCGTCTGGAACTGACCTTCCTTTGAGCAGACCATATCATTCTAATAATATTGAGTGTCCGACAAGTCATTGTGCACCTGGTACAAACGGAATAGTAGGTACTTGCGAGTTATAATAAATTCTGGAAATAGCCCCCATGTGCCTCCAGATATCCACGAACACGCTGAATCTTGTTTCTGAAGATTCTCTCAACAGCGGTTGTAATTTTGCTAATGTAATGCCTGATGGCATCCTTCAAATCTGGGATACCGTAGGAGTTGTTTCTGTAGACATCTGCTTTCATTGCTTCCCACAGATAATAATCTGGGGAGGCCAAAGTCCTTTGGAGATTATTCTGTTCCCGTAAACCTCTTCAACGTGTTTGTGCATGTCTGGGGGTATGTGGGACCTTTTACAACATTTATTATAACTAACTCGCAAGTAGGTACTATTCCGTTTGTACCAGATACACAGTAACTTTTCGGATACCCAGTATTTGTGATTATGTAAACGTATATGGATGTACTTTATCTATATACAGTTTTAAAGTTCTTTTATCTGTAAGTAAAGGCTCTGATTTGCGTTTGGCTGAATCCATATATATTAATCATCTGAAACCGACATTAAATGATTGTACAGCTTCATTTCCACTAAATATACTGTAACCTTTATTCCCTGTCATGTTTTAGCTTTTAGATTTAGTGTTTTCTTTATTTCATGTACTTTATTTATAATTTCGGTTTTATTTGTTCACTAATGATGAAAATAGTTCTCGAAAAGTTTGAAATATATGAAGCTTGTAGCCATCGTCTTGGCTTTTACCTTTCTATTTCGTCTTCGACTTTCGAAGAATGTCAGAACTAATGATATATCTTCTTTTAGCACCTTTAGCATGTTTAGAAGGTTCGAACGACGGTTCAGGATCGACCTGCGGTCGACCCCTCTGCATCATCCCGCCTCATTTGCGGGATATGTAGAAGAGGGAATTGGTTTCCGCTCTCCTCCTACCCTCGTAGCTAGCCACTCATGACCCTGCCTCTTCTTTCATTCCAGTGTGTTTCTATGTCATTTCTAAGGTTAGGGACACGACCCTTGACTATTTTCCATACATATATTATTAATACATATTAATACATATATTATTATCGTGTCTTCTTTCCAGGAAGTAGAGTTTCAGGTATTGTAGTCAAGACCAGTAGTCTTCATTTTCGCTTCCTCTAAAACCCCTTTCTATGACTTCTGTATTCGCAATGTCTCATTCTCTGTATGGGTTTGTGAGTACTAGGCAATACTCAATTATTGGATAGGAGTAAGATCTTCCATAATTTTAGCATGATGTTTGTTTTACTCCTGTGGAACCTCCTCCAGATAATTCCCACTCCTTTCTAGCTGTTATGATTTTAATGTTATAATGCACTCTGAATTCTGCATCTGATGACATCATTACTCCAAAATCCTTGATTTGTGGGTTTGTTGTTATCTGTTTGGATTGCTCTGTTTTGTACCCTTTATTGTGTAGCACCTTGTTGTTACCATATCTTATAAGCTGGAGTTTTTCTTTGTTAAACTTCTTATTGTTGTCATCCGACCACTTCAATAATGTTTCAATGTCTTTTTGTAATTTTTCTGTCACTTCGTGTAACATTTACTTGCATATCTTTGCTTCCTCCGCGAAGCACAATACGATAATTTCATTAATATCTGCATCAGTGTCTGCAATCATTATTATAAACAGTAAGGAAACTAATATTGTATTTGTAGGACAGAGCTCACGACTTTTGGACTTCAGATTTGACTCCACTTACTACCATTCTTTGTGTTCTTTTGGTCATAAAATTAAATATCAATCGCCCAAACTTTCCAGTAATCCCTGAATTCTTAAGTTTGTGTGTTATAATTCCATGATGACATTTATCGAAGGCTTTAGCAATATCAGTACATATTAAGTCTATGTTTTGACTTTGACACAATCTTTGCAATATTCTCTCTTGGTGATCTAACAACAGTGATTGGCATGATCTCCCAGCCCTGAAGCCATGTTGGTTCGGAGTGAAAAAATTCCTTTCTTAAGGTAGCAAGCAATTTTGCCTCTAATTACACGTTATAAGGTGGGAGGTAAGAGCTACTAGTCGATAGTTCTTAGGCATTGCTCTATTACCTCCTTTGAATAAGGGGGCAATGTTCGCTTTCTTTAATGAAGATGAAATTTGTCGTGTGTCAAGAGATTTTCTTTATAGTAAGTGCAGAGGATTGGCAGTACTCACTTTACATTTCTTCAAAAACGTGGCACGCCATGTGTCTGGCCCGATGCTGAATTTTTTCGTACTTGTCATAAAGCCTTAATTATGACTCCTTTCAAGAATTCTAAATCTATTAATAGATTCGTGTCCGAACTTCTTCCTGGTTAATTTGTACATATGTCAAAGAATTCGTCTGGATTTTCTACTTTTTTCTCGGACTTAGGGGTTCTAAACACAGAGTTAAATTGTTCCTTAAGCATTTCGCTCATTTTTTCTGGGTCATTTGTGTACTCAGTCGCCCCATCTTTTAACAGACCAATACTCTCTTTACATTGCATTTTTCTTTTTGCCAACCTGTAGAAATATTTTGGTTATTTTTTATGTGTTCTGTTACCTTGTTTTTTATCCTTGTTTGTCTTGTGGATGAATGTTTGTTTTAGGACCCTTTCTTTTTCGCGTCGTTTTTCCTCCAGTTTGAGTCGCCTTTCTCCAGTTTTTCTCTGTAGATTTTTTTACGGTTTGTTTCCATTGTCTAAATAATGTTCTGACTTTTCTCTCGAGCTTACTACATTTTCGTTTTTGTCTCTTCAGAACATGTTTCAGCAATATAGGTTTAGTTTCATTTTCTATTATAGATAATATTTCTTCTGGAATCTTCTCGCGAAGTAGAAATTCCCAATTTACTTTCTTTAAATCTTCATTTACATTTTCCAAATCTACTTTCTTTGAATAGGTTGGATTGAAAGGCCTCCCTTTTTTCAACTATTTTACCTTTTAATTTTAAAATTTTTTACCTTTGACTTTAATTTTCTGTAAAGGGGTTGATAAGGGCCGTTTACTGCTGAAAACGTTCCGCGTGTACTCCTTTTATTTCTGGTTTATTCATTGTATTTATTTTTGCGGTTATTACAGCAATTTATATATATATATATATATATTATATATATATATATATATATATTCAGTTTAAAAACGAAGACGTCGAGGAAAAAAGTAATTATATTTGGCTACAGCCGACGTTTCGGGCAACTCTACCCATCTTCAAGGCCTAATTAATAGAGCTAAAATTAATAAATGACAGAAAGGATATAAATGACGAGAGTTAAAACCTAAACAAATGTACAAAATTAAAATTATTCAAAATAGAAAATACAAATTAGAAAGAGACTAGAACAAGATCAATTAAAAGTAAAATATATAAATGACACAAAAAATATAGAAATGATAGATATAAAACTTAGAACCAAAATCATTCAAAAATAAAACTGTTAAAAAACCTTCACAAATACAAAGTTAAACGGAAAACTACAAGCATAAACCGACACACCTGTATTCAAAGAACAGCCACAAGAAACTGAAGCAAATAGAAGACAGGGTCGCAGAAAAAATTTAGAAGGTAGTTGATCTAGTTAATGTAAAGGGGGTAACAGCCAGAATCAGTGTTTAGACTAGGGTTCAAAAACTTAATACATAAAGATTCATAAATACGAAGCGATGACGAGTATTTTAATGATTTAAGAATTTTAAAATTTTCGATAGAAACGTCAGTCTTACAATTGATGGAATGACTTCTGATAGCAGACGGTTCTTTTCTCAACAAAACCTTCCCCATCCCATGACTAATACCCATATGGGAGTAAAATTTCGCCCCCAAAGAACGAACTGTACTGTCAACGTAGTTCCCCTGTGAACACCCAGGGCAGGTAAACAAATAAACAACAGAACAGCTCATTGCAGGGGGATTTCGTCCTTACACCGAAAAAACAATCGAGGGTATTACTATTTACAAAGGCAATCTAAAATCAGTGTGAAAATAAAATTTCCTCACAATATTTAACAATTATTTCTTCACGAAAAAGTTAAAATGGTAGACATCAGGTAAAACAAGATATTTACAATTCCGTAAAACTACGTCTTCTTAGGAGGGATCATATATATATATATATATATATCATACACCCCTTGGTTTTATGGATGAAATCTCCAAGAGGGTATGATATGGTACTCCTGGATCGGAAGGACCGTCTCAATGTCTGATCCCACCGTGACCACAGAGCACGCTGAATATTTTTCGTTTAAGGATTCTGTTGGCTTTTCGGTCAAAGAAAGGCGTCGGCTGTTATTCGTTTAATCAAGAGATGCAACTGGATTATAGTTTCAACAATATCAAATATTTATCGCTTAGGTTCTTATTGGTTATAGAGTTAAGTAAAAATTGTTTATGAAATAAAATAAAATATCTTAATATCTAGTCCTTGAAATATTGAATGTATGAGTCAGTTGCTAAGTTTACTGCCTTTCTACAGTCAAAGTCCAATTGAAAACCAGTCAATCTTCAATTCAAAACCCGAAGTTCCTATACACGACTTCAAAATCGATACCGAATTCCCGTTAGCGGACTGAAAATCCGCCATTTCAGCCCCGAGACCCGTCTCCTCAGAATCTGCCGTAAGGGCGCTGAGCCCCTTCTTATATATTCAAAAGAACGGAACTTGCCTACGCCACCACGCTAGTGGTTGACGTCACCTGTGAACTTTGGAGGAGCGAATGTCTCACAGTCCATTGTATCACCCAGGTGCAATTATACAAAGAGTCCGGCTGCATCACTGGCGTGTGATTTCCGTTCGGCAGGAAATTAGTCATGCACTAGCGTCTGACTTATTGAATTAATGAAATTATATAAAAATAATTGTCACCAGGGCGTGGCTTTACTTCGATGATAAATCAAATTATAACATGTATAACATATATATATATACACACACACACACACAGAGTGTATATATATATATATATAATATACACACACACCACACACACACTATATATATACATATATATATATATATATATATATATATATATATATATATATATATATATATATATATATATATATATATATATATATATATATAACGGGTGTGCCATAAAAAAGGGTACATTTTAAAAAGGCTATAAAATCAACATTTGTCATTTAATTTTAATAAAACTTCGACACAAAAAACGCATGTATTTATCTATATGCAAACAAGCTTTCAGACCAAACTATCAAATAATTCAAATTCTATGAACATTTAACGAAAGAGTATGATTTTTCTACTTAACTTGCAAAAACTATTAAAATTTTTAAATATTTTTTTTATAAAAATTTTTAACGTAAAATTTACCTGAAATTATTAAAAAAAGTGTTCGAAATGCTTTCCTTTCATTTCAATAACTTTTTTTATTCTTGGCCGGAATATGGGAGAACAAAGATGTCGCTCATTTACGCGAGATCATCATTCAAAAATGGGAAGAGCTTCCACAGGAACAAGTAAATCGAGCCATAGATGAATTCCGGCAAAGAATAAAAAAAGTTATTGAAATGGAAGGAAAGCATTTCGAACAATTTTTTAATAATTTCAGGTAAATTTTACGTTAAAAATTATTTTTATAAAAAATATTGAAAAGGTTTAATAATTTTTGCATGTTAAGTAGAAAAATCATACTCTTTCGTTAAATGTTGATAGAATTTGAATTATTTGATATTTTAGTCTGAAAACTTGTTTGCATATAGATAAATACATATGTTTTATTGTGTAGAAGTTTTATTAAATTAAATGACAAATGTTGATTTTATAGACTTTTTAAAATGTACCCTTTTTTATGGCACACCCGGTATATATATATATATATATATATATATATATATAAATATATTATATATATATATTGTAGACACCAATCGACCAGGGAAGTACTCCTGCGGGAGGGATATAGGCAGGAGAGAGGGACTGTTGGAACCCGTTTCTCCTATCACTGTCCTCCTTAGCTGATCTTTTCTCGTGTCTCATCTATCCTGTGAACAATTCAGCATGCTTTCGAACACGCAGTTTTCCCTCTTTTCCTCACTACACAATCTTTTCAAATTAGAAAAAAGAATCATAAAGAGTAACATTTTTTGTGTTTTAGCTCTCTTCTTCTCTTTCTCTATGGCGGGGTGGAGAGTGTTTTTGCGGGCATTCGACCTTGGCCTTTTCTCCTGCATAATATATATATATATATATATATATATATATATATATATATATATATATATATATATATATATATATATATATGTATGTATAATTATGAGTAACTATGAATATGAATAAATTATTTTTCTATAAATTTTTACTATCCACGATTCGAACTCGGGACCTCCTGAGTGGAAGTTCCGAGCGCTACCATTACACGACGACAGGATAGTAGCGCTCGCGACTCCTGCTCAAGAGGATTTGGGTTCGAACTTTGGTGGGAGCATTTTTGTTTCATGCGTGTTGGTCCTTCAAAAAAAAAAAGAATACATACAGGGTTTTTCCTAACGTGTGGGACGCACTTTCAGAATGGATTCAGGACGTGAAAACAATGAAAAATGTTTATATAATTATATGCCCGAAATCGCTTTGTTTCCGAGTTACAGCCCGTTATGTGCTCCAGCAAGTATCCGTCTTACCTTTAAAGGAAGTGCTGAAAATGACCGCCTTGCGCTTCAATACACGCCTCGTCACGGACTTCCTGACGTGTTCAAACATTCCAGGTATTGTTCGGATTTTCTGGCATCATTGTTCTACACGTTGGTGAAGCATTTCAATGTTGTCAATGAGTGTCACGTAAACGATGGATTTCAGATGATCCCACAGGTACAAATCGAGTGGATTCAGATCCGGGGAGCGAGCATGCCACGCAATGGTTCCTCCACGACCTATCCATTTATCAGGGAAATGGTCATCCAAATAGTCCCTGGCTACTCGACTAAAATGAGGCTGAGCGCCGTCATGCATAAACCACATACGACGTCGGACACCAAGAGGAACTTCATCTAGTAAATCGCTTAAATCATTCCTTAAAAAATTGGAATAAGATTCTCTTGTTAAGCTTTCAGGCAAAACAAAGGACCGATTAAGTTGTCGGCAATAAGTCATGCCCATACATTGATACTAAATTGTTGTTGGTCCCTTGACTGGATGATGGCATGCGGATTCTCTTCAGCCTAGTGATGAGTGTTGTGAAATTGATTACGCCATTTCTTGTGAAGGCAGCCTCATCAGAAAAAAACACGGAGGATAGAAAAAGAGGATCGCGAGAACACTGTTGAAGGAACCAAATCCAAAAAGCCTCTCGTGGTGGGAAATCAGCTTCAGTAAGGCCTTGTACTCTCTGAATGTGATATGGGTGAAGCTGTTATTCCCATAAAATTCTCCACACAGTTGTGTATCTTACACCCTCTGCTGCTGCTATCCTTTGGGTGCTGATACCAGGATGTTCCTCCACCCGAGTCAGGACCCGCTCCTCCAACTCAACAGTTCTGGCGCTGATTGGTCTACCACCATTTGAAACTCGCTTGTTGAATGATCTTGTATCACCAAGACGCTCGTCTATTATCTGAAAGGTCTTCTTATCTGGCAGACGGCGATTTGGAAACCTTTCCTTATACAGACGTCTTGCTGCGGCCGCATTACACTCGGCAAATCCATTGAGATGCATGTCTGCCATTTCTCTGTTTGAATAAGACTCCATTCTCACTTCAAATGCACACTATCACTGAATAGCATAAAAACTTTCCAGGTTTTTTTTCACTGGACTGCACTTATTCACGGTAAGAAGTTACGAATACGAACAGTGAAACACCGCGATGCACCTCTGACTGACTGATGGCTCTACACTCAACGATATTGAAACATGTCATAGAGTGTACGAAACATTACAATCGGCAAGGCCATACATGAAATAAGTCTTGTACACATTCACAAACATTGTCGGCAAGCAGTGTTTGTAAACAGTTTGCGGAAAGAATTGCTGGAACACAAAACGGGCTGTAATTCGGAAACAAAGCGATTTCGGGCATATGTTTACATAAACGTTTTTCATTGTTTTCAGGTCCTGAATCCATTCTGAAAGTGCGTCCCACATGTTATGAAACACCCTGTATATATATAATTTTTCCGTGAATATTTACTCCATAGTATTAAAGAAACATCAGTTACATTAATATTAAGTTTCGTGGAGACCAGATTAACACTAAGTAAGGTTTGCTGTTTTCGATTGGTTAATTATTTCTCACATGAGCAGTTTTCGGCCAATTACGATCTTTGTGACAAATTTCGACTTTGCCAAAAACATTGATCTCTGGGAAAACTCAATATTTACCATACCTTCTCGTAACCTCGAAGCAGTTCCGTGCGTTGGTCTCTCTTCACACAAAGATCAAGCTGGTGGCCCCACCTCTAGGCTTGGCTTGGTGGAGGAACGAGCTGCTCTCTTGTGATCTCCATCGTACATAGCCAGGTACACCCGGCTCATCTGGCACCGTCCTGAGCCAGGCATCTGGTCTACTTTTGAAGACTTCAACTTTGACCCATGTGACGTTCCTGAGGTCCTTTGAAAGCTGGTTAAAAAGTGTTGTCTCCTGACAACCAAGCTATTTTCCTTCAGTGTTGAGGGTGTTCCTTGTCGGGCCTTTAGTTTGGGAACACTACACATTCTACTTTTCCTCTTTCTCACTGTCGTTTGGATGATAATTGGGTTTAGTTTGAGGTCAGGTACCAGTTTTTATTATTATTTTCCATATATAAATTATGGTGTATCAATCTCTTTTTCTTTTCAGCGAATAAAGACTTAATTTATATAGTCTTTCCCAGTAGTTGAGTTCTTTTCAGCCATCAGTTTTGGCTGTGAAATTTTTGAATTCCTTCTAGTTTATTAATTTCTTCCTTTTTATATGGGACTTCGAGACTGAGCAGTATTCAAAGTTTTGGTATAATCAGTGTTTTCAGCAGGGTAATAATCACTTTCTTGTCCCTTCTTTTAAAAGTTCTCAGCACCTGTCCTTCGGCTCCTTTTGCTTTGTTATTACTGTCTGATTTTGTGTCTCAAATTTCGTATCGTCGGTCATTATAACCCCAAATCTATGCTTTCTTGCTTCTCTGAATTTTCTGTCTATCTGGAGCATAATATGCTGACTGTTTCAGCTGCTCTTTTCTACCATATCTCAAGAGCTAAAATTTTTCGGTATTAAATTTCACGTTGTCTTCTGACCATTTGTATATTTTGTTTGTGTCCCTCTTTTGGGCCTCCACCTCTTCTGTATCATGGTTTTTCTGCTGATTTTTGTATCGTTTGCAAAGGATATTACTATACTGTTGTTGGTTACTTCTTTGTCTATGTCTGTTAGCATGATAATGAATAGCAGTGGGTCAATACTGTTGTTCCTTGTGGTACTGAGCTGCGTACTCCCGATTCTGATAATTTTTACGACCAGTGGACGTTTTCTCAGGAAGTTGTAGATCAATTTTCCCACTTTGCCTGTTATTCCGATATGTTTCATTTTATGTGCTATGATGCCATGATCACATTTGTCGAACGCTTCAGCAAAATCCGTATACTCTATATGACATTGTAGTTTTTATTGCTTTCAAGTGTCTTCTAGGATATTGTTATAGTGCTCTATTAGTTGTGATAGACATGATCACCCTGATAGGAATCAGTGCTGGTTCTTATTGAATCTTTCCAATGCCTCCAACAAGTCATAGATTTTCTCTCCAACTATTCTTTCAAATACTTTGGTGAGACGAAACGTCAGTGACACTGGTCTATAATACTAGGGGCACTCAATATAATTTGCCCCACCCTTTTTTCTTAGCTAAATAATAGGCCATGGGGCTGGAATGTCTTTTGGGCCGTAAGTTTGAACTTTCTGCGCTTCACATAACTGGAATTTTCCAATTTCAACCTCCCCTCCTTGTATAAAACCGCTTTTAAAAGCCCTTGTATAAAACCGATGGTTAACGCAGTTTCGAAAATGGCGTCTGACAGTGATGTGCGTCGTAAACAAAGAGCTGTTATCAAGTTCTTAACTCGTGATTCTGGTGGACATTATGAAGAAAGGACAAACAATCAACTCAGAGGCATATATTGCTACCCTACAGAGACTCCAGAGACGTATAAAGGGAGTTCGACCGGAGACAAAACTGGAACAAGTCCTTCTTTTGCACGATAACGCAACACCACACAACAGTTTGCAAACAAGAGAGGCCGTCACAAAAATGCGCTTGACTGTATTACCCCACCATCCATACAGTCCGGATCTGGCACCTTCAGACTTCCATTTGTTTGGGCCAATGAAGGATGCTATTCGTGGAAGGTATGTAACTACTTGTGCACAAAATTTCTGGAACTTACAAGGAAACTTGGAAAGAAAAAAAAAAGGTGGGCAAAATTTTTGAGTGGCCCTCGTATAATTCTTGGCTTGAGATCTATTCCCTCCTTTATATATAACGACAATGTTTGCTCTTTCAGAACATACATACATACATATACACACACACACACACACACACACACAGTATATATATATATATATATATATATATATATTATATATATACACACAACTTTTATATTACATCAGACTTAATAAAAGTTTCCCCAAAATATAAATACATTTTTTTAACTTTCATTTTTACAAAATTGTTAATTGTTTTTAATTTCGTGCCTGAATTCAACAGTAAAATAAAATTACTGTGAAAATACATTTAAATTTTTTAAAAATTAAAAAAATGTAAATAGAAAGTCGAAAAAAATTATTAGAAACACTGAAATGTATTTTATTAATATAATAGTTGTTTTTCTTTTATTTTTTGAGGTTGCGTGTTGGGAGAAAAGGGGTTGGGTGAGGGGTTATAAAAGGGGTTAGGTAGTTATTTTATTTTGGGTTTGCCCATGTGTGAATGCTCTCACTGCAATTTTGTTCGTCGAAATTTTCTTGCAAAATCCTACGTAAGGGAACACAATTAAAAGAAAGAGGTTTAATATTATATATATATATATATATATATATATATATATCACAGTATATGAGAGAGAGAGAGAGAGAGAGAGAGAGAGAGAGCATTAACTGTGCATTTCAAGTGAGTCAAGCAAAAGCTTTGATTTTTGTACTTCACCCGAATTTAATGAGACACTCAATCATAAACATATACACAAACACAAGCGCGTGCAATCAACCGCCCACCCACACACACACACACCCACCCACACACACACACACACACACACACACACATATACACACACACACACACACACCACACACACACACACACACACACACACAGATATCTATACCTTCACCGTTGACATTCTTAATTTAAATGTACTGTACATCAACGACCTTTTTCTCCAAATCTAAATTTTACTTTGGGAAAAGTAGAAGGTTGATTAGTGAAAAGCCTTCGTAAGGATTACATCCGCTGTACTTACCTAATTATAAATACAGACAGCTTATTTATATAATCCTCTCAGACCTTAACCTTTATCACTCTTGTAAAGTATAAAAGAAAAAGAAAAAGATCCCACTAAAGTTTAAGTATGAACATTACAAAAGTTTACAATGAGTTTTCTGGTCATTAAACGAGTTGGCAAGATTATAATTTTTAATAATTAAAATAATTTAGGGGAGACCCCCCCCCCCCCCCTCTCTCTCTCTCTCTCTCTCTCTCTCTCTCTTTTTCCACCCTCGTTTCGCTTTACAAAGAGGGAATAAAAAGTAATCGTTGGTCGGAATTTTCTCTAGGACGCATTATTTTTATGAAGGTGAGAGCTTTTCTCGCCGTAACTGCTGAGAGACTGTGGGAAAAGCTCCCTCTGGCGTTGGCATCACGCATGTAAAACCTTGCCTGCTGTTCTTATTCCCTTTAATTTCGCTTCTACTGCAAACTTCCTGTGCCTTCCCCTCTATTTCCCCTTTTATACATTTTCGTCTCTATACCCCTAATTTTAGTAGTCTTAATGGTATAAATCCTTTTGTAAATATACTTCTTGTCAATCTTCTTCAAGATTTACACTAAGATTAACAGCAAGGTGCAGTACTGTTAAATTCTTAAACTTATTTGTTAGTTTATCTTCTAACAGTGTTTCTGTAAACTGTCGCTGACTTGCTAATTGTTAAATACTATTTTGCGAAAGAAAAATACCATAGATTAGCGTTTAACGTTACTTCATTTTCCAGCACATTAGTTCAAGGTCACTGTCATTGCTTCATTGAGAAACTTGTGTAATTTTAGTTCATTTTTATTTTTGTGAACTAGGAGAGACTTTATATATATGCGCGCCTCGGTGGTGTAGTGGTTAGCGTTGCAGACTACGAATCTATTGGCCCCGAGATCCAGACCCGGTGACGGCAGGCGACGCGCAGCAAAACCCAGCTGTTCATCCTTCCCAGCTGTTCATCCTTCCACGCAATAAAAAAAAATTGGTTGGTAGATAAATGGGTACCCTGGGTAGCCTAGTGGTTAAGACGCTGTGCTGCTGGTGGGCGTGGTTCGGATTCCACGTTAACCTGTAGGGCTAAGGTGGAGTGATAGGCTTGACCTTCGTCAGAATGAACAATTCGGGCGGAAGCTAAACCAAGGTTAACGAAAATGTTATATATGTATATATATACACACACTAAAACAGCAACAACAGTAAAGAGGACACGCGTGAGCTCCATTATATGGGATAAATTTTACACTTTCATTCATTAATGCACGTGTTTAAGGGTGAAATTCATCCCATATAATGGAACCCACGAGTGTCATATAGTATATATATATATATATATATATATATATATATATAACTGTTTAAAGGTTGTATGCTATATTAATTCACTCCAAACCTATGAAAACTCATTTACAAATAAATTTCAAACATTTATCAAGCATACATTATACAATATCTGAAAGCCCATTTCCCATTCTTCATGAGGGGTGAGCACGACGCTTGAACTCCGGACCGAAAATCCCAAATCATTTACACACTAAAGGAAACATTTTAAACATTTAATGAATTTCCCCTCTCTCTCTCTCTCTCTCTCTCTCTCTCTCTCTCTCTCTCTCTCTCTCTCTCTCTATATATATATATATATATATATATATATATATATATATAAGTAACAGTCTGATATTTCTTAATGATAAGGAAAAATACATATTTCAGCAAAGAAAACGTCTCAAAGGTTACCATAGCAACAAAAAAGAAAATTCTATCCCGCAAAGATTAAAAGTTAAGAATGTTACATTTGGTTCAACAACAGCAACAAGGGACACACACACACACACACACACACTAATTATTTGCTTACACGAGATTATTTAACGTTTTACATGTATGTATGTAAATGTACAGCTTGTCCGGAGTTGTTTACTACTTTAGAGTCTACTGTTTTTTACAGTTACATATCCCTGTAATCAAAATTACAGTTCCTTCGGTATACAGGTACTTACAGCACTTATGAAAGAAAGTATGAGTTAATTTTATGGTTTTAGAAATTTTCATATAGACACTGGAAGAAGGGAGCTGGTGTTAAGTTTCAGATAATAATCGCTTTATAACGCTAGCGCCTTTGGCACAGTGGGTAACACCTTTTCCATGTAAGCGAAATGAAGACACTGAGGTCGGGAGTACGAATCCCGATAGTACTGGTAAAATAATCTGGGAGTTAGCCCAATAAGGCCGCATTCGTTGGCCTGAGCGCTGTGCCAGTTTTTGGTCTTCCTGCTTTATTATTATCACTGTAACAATAGCATCAAACAAAATTTGACAAAATACTATTTCGTGGTAGATTTTCTTCCCCAAAATCCGCTTTGGGATAACGGAATGTATCTATAACCTTGTTTATGAGCCATGCATCCTGTAACAGGATCAAAGGAACCGTTGAACGGAGTGCAGATGCCGAAAGGATAAGACCAAATTATATAACTCTCTCTCCTCTCTCTCTCTCTCTCTCTCTCTCTCTCTCTCTGACAATCGCGCGCATTAGATTTATTTACTGTACTTTTCTTTTCTATTCTTTGTTTACCTTTATTCAGGGCTCCTTCAGCAAACGTTCTTTGTGAGCAGTGTTGACTCATTACGACCGAAAGACGGGAAATCGCACGTTATTTTTGTTTCGAATAAATTTACCTCAATTATAGGAAATCCTAAAGTTCTCTCTCTCTCTCTCTCTCTCTCTCTCTCTCTCTCTCTCTCTTTATCTATCTATCTATCTATCTATCTATCTATCTATCTCGCAGCCGTGCTCAGTGAAGGGGTTGAATTCACTAATATTTGGTCAGAATTTTTGATTCGCAGGATTTATTCATCCAAGATGGCGTACAGCTAAGTGAAATACTGTTGGTAATGCCCGACTAGGTAGAAATAATTGATAAAAATATAAGTAGGATATATGTAAAATGTATGCAAGACGAAATAGGGATCAACGAAAGAAAGCCACCCCAGCCTTCTTTAGTTAGCTTTATAAGGCTAACTAACGAAAATATAACGACCTAACCTAACCAATAGTCAAGGGCGTACAGTTGACCTAACGATTGGTTTGGTTAGGTCGTAATATTTTCGTTAGTTAGCCTAAATAAATAAATAAAAATAATAAATAATAAATAAATAAATAAATAAATAAAAAAAAATAAATAAATAAATAAATAATAATAATTTGGGTGGGCACGTTTCGTTATAGAAAATTATAGAAAATTACAAAATAAACAATAAACTTAAACCTTTGCAAAATATTTTAATATCTACGCTCCACACTAAAACCAGTATGCAAGTCAACATGGCAGAGGAAGGAAACAAAAACAGAAACCCATGCATAAAATGTGCATTAGACTGCAGCCTACATGCATTAAAATGTGATGAATGCAGACTATGGATACACTACAAATGTAGTGAACTACCTATTTATTTCCTACTCATCCTTCAAAATTCAAAAAGGAAATTCTCATGCTTTAAATGTGCTCGTCAAATTTGCGATGACTATGACAGACAATTTGAAGAGCTTGAAGTAGAAGTGGCAGGTGAGTTACAGGAGGAGGAAATTATCATTGCAAATGCAGAGCTTGCTGAAAAAGTGAGAAACCCTCAGGATGAGACCCTAGAGAGAGGGACACTGCAAGCAAAAAGGGCACCAAAAGAGACAAAACAAAAACAAGAACAGGAAATAGACATTAAGACCTTCAACAAAGTGAACAACCCCACTGTACATAGTCACCAAAAAGCCAAAAGTGAAAACAAGAAGCCAGTATGCAAGTATTACAGGAGGGGCTTGTGTAAATATGGACTTAAGGGAAGAGAATGCCCATTTGCTCACCCACCACTCTGCAAAAAATTTATACACGATGGGAATGGCATTTCTGGATGTAGATCCAATGCAAGATGTCCCTATTTTCATCCCCAAATTTGCCAGAGCTCATGGTGGGAAAGAAGTTGTTTTAAAGAGAACTGCAATCTGGCCCACCTGAAGGGAACAATCCGATTCCAACCACATCAAACTCAACGGAGAGAATACCAGGATAGTGAGCCTACTATCCCTCAGCACTATTTGGCCCAAGGGGTGCAAGAAAACCCAAGACCAAATACCATTCCTGCACCCAGATCTTATGCTGATGTAGCGGGTCCAGGTAAGCCCACTGGTGAAAATAGTACAGCAAGCAACCATGAAACCCCATTGGGGTTTTACCACCTCATAAAACAAATACAAGACATTCAAAGCTCACTTGGGCTCCTCATACAAAAGCAAACGAGAACCCCAGCAGGAACCCTTCAAATGCCCTATATGTGGGAGATGAAACAAATGGCTCCACAAATGTATCAATAATTTACTTAAACATCCAGGGCCTTTACCCAAACTCAAACCATACCAAAGTACCTTACCTAAAGAGCCTAGTGGAACACACTACTAGCACAGTTATAGCCCTCACAGAAACACACCTGAACCCCATGATCATGAGTAGTGAAATTGCAATCAAAGGGTACACCACCCATAGATGTGACAGAGAAGACCGTCTAAATGGTGGTGTCCTGATGTACATCCCTGAAAACATTCAAAGTGAACTGCTCATGGCATACTCAAATGGAGCCTGTGAACTCCTAATCATCATGCTCAGCATAAATAAAGAAGACATAATACTAGTGAATATCTATAGCCCCCCAGATAGCTCCCATCTAGAGCTCACTGAAGTTCTGGAAAAAATCAGGCAATGCCCAGCTATTGTAGACTCAACAAGAGACTTAATCATTACAGGAGACTTTAATCTCCCAAATTGCACCTGGAACCAATATGGTGGTATGAAATCAGGGACAAAAAGGTCCAAATCAAAACACCTGAATGAGTTTATGGAAAAACTGCTCCTAGTACAACATGTCCACTGCCCAACTAGAAAAAATAATATCCTAGATTTAGTGCTGACAAATAATGCAACTACAATTGACCACATTGTTATAACACCAACTATACACTCCGACCACAATGTCATGCACATATTCACAAACTTGTCCCTCCACAAATGTAAGCAAGACCCATGCCAAACGAACTTGCCATACTCTGACCTAAACCTGCACAAGTCAGACTGGACATCAATAAATAACTGTCTGGGAGAAATAAACTGGGAAGATGAATTAGAAAACCTAAAGCCAGAAGAATGCTGGAGTAGAATACAATACCTGCTGTCATCAGCATTATACAAACACACACCAAAGAAAAACGATAGTGCACAGAAGCACCGGACAAAAGAGCACAGATACAGAAGGACACTTATGAGAAAGAGAACAAAGCTATCTAAACAACTGACAAAGCAATTAAGTGATACAAGACATAGTAACATCCGGAATCAGATACTGATGTTAGAACTTAAAATAAAGGAGTCAACCATAAGAGAGAATATTGATAATGAACACAAAGCTATTGGCACTATAAAGGAAAATAGCAAATTCTTCTTTAGCTATGCTAAACGCAAAGCAGTTATCAAAACGAGCATTGGCCCATTGCTTGCTAAAGATGGACTAACTCTCACATCTAATACACAGGAAATGGCAAACATTTTACAATCTCAATATGCTTTAAGCTGGAGTACCCCTGTAGTAGCAAAGAAAATAAAAACTACAGCATTTTTTGATAGAGAAGAAAATGACCAAGACAGACCATTATTGGAAGATATACAAATAACCACTAGAGATATACAACAGGCAATAACAGAGCTACCGGGGAGTTCAGCCCCTGGTCCAGATGGAATTGGAGCCAAGATTCTTAAGGAATGCAAACATACTTTATCTCTGCCTTTGAAAATCCTGTGGAGATCCTCACTAGACACCAGTAGAATACCACCAATCATGAAACAAGCAAATATTACCCCAATCTACAAAGGAGGCAAAAGAAAGGAAGCCAAGAACTATAGACCCATATCTTTGACTTCCCATATTATTAAAATATTTGAGAAAGTCCTGAAAAGGCACATTGTCAGTTTTATAGAAAATGAACATCTCTTAGAAGACTTTCAACATGGCTTCAGACACAAGAGATCCTGCCTTACTGAACTTATAGACCATTGCAATACAATCCTACAATACTTGGGAGAAAACCACAATGTTGATGTCATCTATCTAGACTTTGCAAAAGCTTTTGACAAGGTTGACCATGGTATATTATTCCATAAACTAAAAGAACTTGGTATTTGTGGAAAAGTAGGAAAATGGATCCATGCCTTTCTCTCTGACAGAAAACAAATAACAACTGTAAATGGAGCAAGATCTATAGAAAAAGAAGTGATTAGTGGAGTGCCGCAAGGCACAGTACTAGGACCAATTCTATTCATTATAATGCTAAACAATATAAACTGTAACCTAGGAAGCTCTCTCCTGTCATTCGCAGATGATACCAGAATACTAAGACCAATTACAGAAAAAGAAGACTGTGTAGAGCTACAAAAAGATCTACAAACTATATATGCATGGGCAGATGCAAACAATATGGCCTTCAATGAAGACAAATTTGAACTAATTAAGTATGGACCAAATAAATACCTGAAAGAACAATTCAACTACACTGGACCCACAGGAAAAGATATTGCACAAACTGATCATGTCAGGGATCTAGGGATTATATTATCTGAAGATGCAACATTCAACAGGCACATTGACAAAGTAACCTCATCATGCAAACAACTAATAGGATATATACTGAGGACATTCAGAACTAGGGACAGTATGACCATGCTTACCCTGTGGAAATCACTTGTCCTTCCACGCATTGACTACTGCTCTCAATTATGGTTTCCCCACAAACAGAATGAATTGCAAAAAATTGAGGGCCTACAAAGAACCTTTACCTCGTATATTAAACAACCTGATGGGCAACAGGTGAGTAAAAACAAATTAAACTACTGGGATAGGCTTAGAGGCCTCAACCTTTATTCCATAGAGAGAAGGTTTGAGAGATACATCCTAATCTACACCTGGAAAATTCTAGAAGGGCTTTTAGTTGCCCCCAATACTGAACCAATTGTGCCCACCTTAACAAGAACTGGCAGAATGTGTAAAAAATATCACCTCCCACCAAACAGTCTGAGAAGGATTCAAACCCTTCAATATAATAGTATCTCTAGGCAGGGTTCTCGCCTGTTTAACTCCTTGCCTCAGTACCTTAGAGATATAAGTGCAGTCCCAGTAGATACTTTTAAAAAACACTTGGACATGTTTTTAGCCAACATACCCGACCAACCCACAGTGTCAGGGTATTCCTCTGCCAGACCAGCCCCCACAAATTCAATAGGGGACCAAATCGTATGGCAGGAGCAAGAGAAAAGAAGGGTGGCGACCCCGTCGTGGCCCCGCCTCAGGAGGCGCTGAGTGGACTTCGTGGGAGCAGCGCACCCTTGAGGCAGAAGCGCTTTAAGGTAAATTTAAGGTAAATTTATAAAGCTAACTAAAGAAGGCTAGGGATGGCTTTCTTTCATTGATCCGGAAATAGTGCTGTCTCGATTAATAAATGGGATTCGTCAGTCGCAGGGAATATAGAGAATAGTTTAAAAGTAGTGTGTTTTAATCCTAGAAGTGTGCGTAAAAAGTTTAACAAATTTAAAGCCTAGTTCGTGCTGAACATTATGACGTCATTGCGTTAACTGAATCGTGGCTCACAGTACAGTCAGGGATTTCATACGAGTATCGTATTAAAGGTTACAAAGTATTTAATAAAGGTAAAAGAGATAGACAAGTGGGTAGGTTCTTTTTCACTACAGAGATTATCTTCAGCCAATTCGGATCAAGTAAAGATAAGCACCCCCAATCTTTTTTAGTTAGCTTTATAAGGCTAACTAACGAAAATATCACGACTTAACCTAACCAATCGTTAGGTCAACTGTACGCCCTTGACGATTGGTTAGGTTAGGTCGTGATATTTTCGTTAGTTAGCCTTATAAAGCTAACTAAAAAAGGTTGGGGGTGCTTATCTTTACTTGATCCGCCAATTCAAAAGAGAGTCACTGTTAACAATCAATTACATAGTTAATTGTTGGGGTTGTTTATAGACCATAGGGAATTAATTATAGTCCGAGACTTTAACTAGCTTAACATTAATTTTAATACCTTAACCAGCGATGCTGAGGGTAAACGTTCGTTAGATTTCTTAACAAAGTAATTTCCTTTTTCAAAAATTACTAGAGCCTCCGCGTTGGTAAAAATATTTTAGACTTAGTCATAGCAACTAATGAAAATTTTGTTCAGAATGTACAGTGTACACATCGGAGAAAGTTTTGGTAATAACAATCATTGTATGATACGTTTCGCGGTTAAGGCTAAAACTTCTAGAGAATTAAATAACTTTAAGGTGCCTGACTTTAGGACGCAAATTTCGATGATTTTAAAGCGTCATTATTAATTAAATTTAATAAAATGGGATGAACTGTTAACGGTAGATAGTATTCTTAGCATGTGGAATATTTTCAAGAATTTATTCGTAAATCTGATACGCCCTGTGTGCCAGGAGAGTTAAAAGAGGTAATTTAAATGCGAAGCCAAATTGGTGGATAGAAGCCAAATTGGAAATAGAACTGTAGCCTACAAGAGGTACAAAGGGGGTCGTTCGCAGCAACATGTTAATACTTACATAATTTACGAGGGAAGGTTAAACGTTTAATTTGAAGTGCCATTTTGCGAAATTGAAATTGAAATAGCAAATGAATGTAAAGAAACCCGAAAAAGGTTTTAGGATTATGTTAATAATAGGCACCCTTTGAAGAGCAATATTGGTCCCATTGGAAGATTCAAGCGGTAACATAGTAAATGACTGTAAAGAGATAGCTGTAATTTTAAATAACTATTTTACATCAGTTTTTACAGTTGAGCATACATCTTTTATTCCAGAGGCTAGTAACATGTTCAGTAACGTAATTGGGGTTCGGATCTTTTCCGTTCTACCCCAGCAACAATTTCTAGTGTAGTTTTACTTAATGAATTCAATAATATATATTTTATTTTGGAGAAAGTATTCGCGTTTTAATTAGTTATGGTTATAATTATTAATTTTTTTCACTCTTTTGTAGATATTGTTATGGATGATAAATGGAATTTCATAAACATAGTTAAGGAAATAACGTTCTACCCCAGCCTTATTTAGTTAACCTTATAAGGCTAACTAACGAAAATATCACGACCTAACCTAACCAATCGTCAAGGGCGTACAGTTGATTTAGCTAAACAAAGGAACAAGAGACATTGGGGAACATCTAGAACATGGGTCGGGGAACTTTTTTGGGTATTACCCAAAAATCTATTTGAGTAAAATGAAATTACCCCCAGACTTCAAAGTAAACAAAAACAAGCCAATTGCTCTTAAAATTGTTGCATATGGTATACAAAAAATTCAAATTCAAAAAATGTTTATTGGATCCGTTATTATGGAGAAATAAAAAAAAACCACACATGCTGGCATAAGAATAGCACACAAACAAAATTAGTAAAAAGGATTGAAGAACTGAAGAATTTCATTCAAAACATCTCCACTTCAGGTTTTGGAAAAATGATGCTGTTTCATTTTTGATACAACATCAAAATCAGGACGTAAATTCGTAATATTCTAAAATTTAGAATAACGCTACATTTATGTAACAAAATAAAATAAAAATATACGAAAAAAATATCAGCACAAAGTGTCAAGCACTAAAAGCACCTCTTCGTTTCATGATACCATACACACGACTGAGGCTCTCATACCGCACGCATTACCCCAAAATTTTTTAAATTTACCCCATTTGGGGTAATTTACCCCTGTTCCCCGACCGCTGATCTAGAAATATGATAGATTCTTATTTATGTGAATTTCTGTGGAGGAGAAGACAAAAAGGAAAGGACATTTTTATTGAAATCTTAAATGCAATCTCTACTTTTAAATAAAATAAACGGATTATAACTCTTTTGTTATTAATTTCTCCAAAATAAGATATATATTATTGAATTCAGCAAGTAAAAACTACAGTAGAAAATAATATATAATTTCATTTTTTGTTGCTGGGGTAGAACAGAAAAAGCCTTGGGGTTTCACTGCTTACTGACATAGTTTTATTCTCTGGTAAAGAGAGTGCACACTATATAGTACAGAGTGGTCACAATGTCCCTTTGCAGTGAAATTACAGTACAGTATATCTCTATGTGGCTCTTATTTTAATGCAAAGGGACTTTGTGACCACCCTATAGATAAGTTAAAAAATAATAAATCGCCAGGTCCTGACCCTTTGTACCAAAGCATTTAAAAAGAGTTAAAAAAATGGGATCACCTGAAGATCAGGGCCCCCAGCCTTCTTTAGTTAGCCTTATAAGGCTAACTAACGAAAATATCACGACTTAACCTAACCAATCGTTAGGTCAACTGTACGCCCTTGACGATTGGTTAGGTTAACTCGTGATATTTTCGTTAGTTAGCCTTATAAAGCTAACTAACGAAGGCTGGGGACCACCCTCGGGTCCGGACAAAAGCCCCCTAGGACGAAAGCCCCCTGGACAAATTGCTGGGTAGGGCAAGTCAGGTGTCACATCTAATCTGAAAGGATCAGAAGATATTTTGGTGAAATAACCAATATTAACCTGTTATGTTAATTGAATGCCCAGTTAGGTCAACTGAATGCCCAGTTAGGTCAACTGAATGCCTAGTTAGGTCAACTGAATGCCCAGTTAGGTCAACTGAATGCCCAGTTAGGTCAACTGAATGCCCGTTTAGGTCAACTGTACGCCCTTGATGATTGGTTAGGTTAAGTTGTGATATTTTCGTTAGTTTAAACTGAAATGACGAGGGCCAAAATACATAAACTATAAACATAAACTGTAAATAATAAAGAATAAAAATAATGATTAAAAAAATTCTTATTATTAATTTTCCTAGGGGCTTTCGTCCTAGGGGGCTTTCGTCCTAGGGGGCTTTCGTCCTAGGGGGCTTTTGTCCTACACTCGTAATAGAACGGTAGATATATTCAAATTTTCAAAAGACGTTTGACAAAGTCGGAAAAACATAAAGCTCACAGAATAAGAGGTCAAGCTTTTAACTGGACTGATAATTAATTGGTTAACTGGTAGAAAAGAGAGGGTAGTAATGTACGGGGAAGAGTCAGGTTGGGTTAATGTAACAAGCGGTGTTCCGCAAGGGTTAGTTTTGGGGCCAGCATTTTTCATAATATACGTTGACGACAATGATGTCAATTTAGTGAATAAAATTTCTAAATTTGCCGACGACACTAAAATTAAGAGTAAAACAATTAGTTTACTAGATAGAAAGAGTGTGCAGCGCGACCTTAGTAATTTAGTAGAGTGGTCTCATAAATGGCAAATGAAATTTAACGTAGATAAAGGTAAAATCATGCATATAGGTTATCACACCAGTAAATTTAACTACACCATGGGAAATAGTGTGCTGAACGATTTAGGTTTCATTGTTACGGATCACCTCAAGATCAGGGCCTCCAGCCTTCGTTAGTTAGCCTTATAAGGCTAACTAACAAAAATAACGGCACCCAATCGTTAGGTCAACTGTAGGCCCTTGACGATTGGTTGGGTTAAGTCGTGATATTTTCGTTAGTTAGCCTTATAAGGATAACTAACGAAGGCAGGGGGCCCTGATCTTCAGGTGATCCATTGTTACAAAGGATTTAACGTTCTCAAAACAATGTTCAGTCGCTTGTAGTAAATCAAATGAAATACTAGGTTTTATTTCTTGTAAGTTCGAATATAAGTTATGGGATTTATATCCAGCCAATAAAGTTTATCATTATCATTATCATAAAGATATTGATTTGCCATTGAATAAGTTGCTTGTTAGGCTTTATTTAAAATATGCTCTACAATTTTGGTCATCCTGTATGAGTAAGGATATAGGAATGGTAGAAAGGGTTCAGTGCAGCGCAACAAGGCTTATTCCAACATTATATGGTAAATCATACGAAGACAGACTCAAAGAGCTGAATTTGTATACGCTTGAAACTCGGCATTTGAGAGGCGAATTAATTTAGGTGTTTAAAATTTTAAATCGTTTTGATAACGTAAATTATGAGAATTTCTTTAACATGGACGGTAGGAACATTACGAGAGCCGATGATTTTAAAATAAGGGGAATTAAGGATTTGAGACAAGCTTTGCGAGGGTCTTTTTCACCTATATGCAAAATAGTCGAAATGTGGAATAGCCTTCACGTGAGGGTCGTGGCGAGTACTTCAGTAAATATACTTAAGAATAGATTAGACAGATATTTTAGTAGTATAAGTTTGCATTAAAGGATGGGTAAATTAAGAAAGGATTTTTCTTAATTTCTTATAGGGGTTAGCCCAATATTCCTTTTGTTTTAAATACAGTA
Organism: Bathynomus jamesi; assembly: GCA_023014485.1. NCBI lineage: Eukaryota > Metazoa > Arthropoda > Malacostraca > Isopoda > Cirolanidae > Bathynomus > Bathynomus jamesi. The sequence goes on along the minus strand of JAJOZX010001894.1, from coordinate 622,411 downwards.
GGAGGTGCTGCTCGAGTCTGGTTGCAGAGCACTGGGAGTTTTTAGATGATACCCCCATTGGTAGAGACGGAAACCTTGATAGGAATTCTCAGGAGTTAAAACCTCCGAATAGCTAGTTAAGTTTAAAGGATGGCTGCTCTTTAGGTACATAGAGTTTATGTATACGGTACAGTATACCCATAGAAGCAGTGATATCCCTTTAGATATATGATAAATGTAGTAGGAGGCGCTGGTTTGGTCTGGTTACAGAGCACTGGGTGTTGCCAATATGAGAACGCTCGGGAGTCAAAACCCTCCGAATAAGCCTACAAAGGAAGGTTATAAGGGGAGTTGGTTGGGGTGGAGTTGGTTGGGGTGGAGTTGGAGATGGTGATGTCCCTTTTAGATCGTAAATGTAGTAAGAAGCGCTGGTCGGGACTGGTATCAGAGCACTAAAAGTTCTCAAATGATTGCCTTTTTTTGCCTTTTTTATTTTTATTTACGCGTTTGTAATAGATGGGAATTCTATGGAGTCAAAACCTCGAATAGTTAGATTAAATTATTCTGGAAAGCCACCTCTCTCCCCTCTTCTTTTTTCTTTTGTTCCGTCCTTGTTTTTCATTACAAAGAGAGCTGCTTACAGGAGGAGCTGGTCTGGCCTGGTTTCAGAGCTCTGGGAGTTCTCAGATGATACCCTATTGGCAGAAAGGGAAACTTGATAGGATCCCCCGAGAGTCAAAACCTCGGAATAGTCGTTTTCAATTTCGAAGCTGTACTTCGGTATACAGTGTAGGTTTGTTAGTACTTTATAGGGAAATCGGTGTATATTTAACTTAGCAGCTTGAAGAATATTTAGGTTTACATAGAAGTAAGAGTAAGAGGCACTGGCCTGGTCTGGCTTCAGAGCATTGAGAATTCTCGGATGATGGTAAACTTGATGGAATTGTCAAGAGTCAAAACCTCCGAACAGACATATTCAACTTTAGGGAAGCTACTGGAGAGTAGAACTTTAGTTTTAAATAGTATATAACAAAATTTTACAAAAAATTTAAATAATACACATGTATACCCTGTCAAGGTAGTTCTTAAATTGGAAGGTGCCTCTGGATCAGTGCTTCCTTATTTAAATAATTGTAGAGTGAAAGATTGCAATGTAAATAATTAATTTTTAAAAGTAACTCTCCTAGCACGATGGCCTTGGCATTCATTGAAGAAGTGATGCAACGATGAAATTATTAATTCTTGAATATAATAAATAAATAAATAAATCAAAATTCCTAAAAAACAAAAAATGTATGGTGTAGATTAGATTAAGTAGTTTAGTGTTTCATGCTATCCTTTATTTTCCACTATCCTCTAATGCGTAATTGCCTAAACGAGATAAGTGTACACATGGTGTGAATGAACTCTGAAGCTATTCTTTTCATTATACTTTATCCTAATTTTCTATAAATCTCTTTTCACAACTATTTTCTGTCAGTGGTGGATGGCGGAGGAGGGAGAGCCTTGTCTGTTCTATATTTTCCTACTTTTACTATCCCTGTGTTAGAGCTTCACACGTCTATAAATGTACAGTAAGCATGGTACCAGTTATCAGTATTCTTTATTTTTTATTTGCTTTTTACTCGTTAGCCGCCCCCAACCTCTCTCTCTCTCTCTTTTTTGTGCACCGTTTTCATTCTAGTATTCTGATCATATTTAATGAGTTTTCGTTGCTATGGATGCAGATTGTATTTAATAATGCGAAATGGTTGCTCTTTGAGATAAAAGAAATGCTTATATATATATATATATATATATAAAAAGGTTGGACAAAATAATGGAAACGCTCGCATTCTCGGTGCTGTATTTTTTTTAATATCAGTAATGACATTATATATTTTAATAAGTTTATATTTAAGCACATATAACATTGAGAAAACTTATTTTAATACGTTTGATAGTTTTTCTCTGTTCTTGTAGAATTAGTAAAAGTATTACGTTTGGAAAATGTGTTACTGACTGTAAAAGGGGCATGATACAAGGTGATTCACTCGCTGATAGCCCAGAGTATCGCTAATACGATACTCTGGGGCTATCAGCGAGTGAATCACCCTGTAGTAGGAGCTACTTTTGTTAGTGCCTCTGTATTAAAAGTCGCGCAAATGCCTCTGTATCTCGAGAAACGGTCTTTAAGGTTATGAATATACAGAAGGAAATGAAACAAAGGTACATCAAATACGCAGTATCGTGGGCGTAAAACAGCAATAACAGAATATGAGAGAAAAACCTTTTTCCGAGATGTGAAACCTGAACCAAAGACTGCTGTTCATAACTTTGTTCAGAACTTAACAGTAGTCTGCAAAGAACAGTATCAGTCAAAACGATGCTGTGGGAACTGTAGTAAAGACCCCCTCATAACACCAACCAGTACAAAAGCTGGAATGAAGTTGGGGTTGAGGAGAACAATAAGAACATTATTATGCTTATGTGGTATAGTTTTTCCATTTATTTCCATGTATTCATAATATTGGGGTTGTTCTTCAAGATTCAGGGACAATTACGCGACTTTTAACACTGAGACACAAACCAAACAAGCTCCTACTATCATGGATGGCTCTTTCACAGTCAGTAACATCTTTGCCAGTCGCCATTTCTTTTTATTTATTCTTCAAGAACAGAAAATACCAATATCAACATATTAAAATAGATAAAATAGATGGTCTCAATAATATATACGTACAGCCACATATCACTAAAGTATATAACGTCATTAACATCAGAAAATACAGCATAAAATACGAGTTTTTTTCCATTATTCTGTCCAACCGCTGTGTGTGTGTATATATATAATATATATATATATATAATATATATATATATATATATATAATTTGAAAGTAATAATTAATGTACGATAAAACTGTACTTTTATCCATAAAAGAAATGTAGGATATATATATATATATATATATATATATATATATATATATATATATATATATATATCCTACACATATGAAGTTCATTTAAAACTAATATTAATTAATATTAAATATTAAATCAGCTTATGAAATAGAAAATATATTTTACATTATTATTATTATATTTATGAATTAATAATTATTATTATTATAATAATAAATTAATAATAAAATATACAAGTAAACATTCGTTTTAACAAAAACGATCAGAGAACATCCCATAAATTTTCAGTCCTTTTGGATAAGAACAATTAAACTTTGATTGACGATCTACGAAATGTACCGACATTTATCATTCGTCAGAGACATAAAATCCATCCATACAGATCCACTCTCCCTAGTCAGTTTGGAGAAATAAGTCAGGGACCAGTAAACAACCCGGTGTTAGTAATTTGCTCGCACTGAAATCCCTCTTTTACATACGAAGGGAAAATGCACAGAACGTTGAAGTGAACCGAGTGATCTACATTTCTGATTGTTATTGGCTATTTTCAGTCTAGATTCGAAGAGAAACTACTGTAATGGTTATATTTTGCATACATTAATAATTTACTGTTCTATTATTTACTGTACGACTAGTTTCTATGCGAAATACTGTAATTTTGACATTTCATTTCCTACTCAGAGCAGTATGTGGCCGAGCAGAATCAAGACACAGCGTTTTCCTAAAACCGTTTAGTAAATTACCTTTAATTTATGACTAAAACTTTTGAATTAACAGTTAATTTAACTACAAGAGAGAGAGAGAGAGAGAGAGAGAGAGAGAGAGAGAGAGAGAGAGAGAGAGAGAGAGAGCGAGTGTAATAACGAATGGACTTACATGATTGGTATTACGTTATTCGGCCATTATTTTATTAGTTACATATTTTTATGAGCTTCACCAAATATGATACATATTACACCTATATAAAAAAACAGGGACCTTTTCCAGTTTGTGTACCGTTTTTCATATAATTTATTTTTGATTGGTCATACAACCGCCGTCGATTATAACAACTTTTTAAGAGATGTAAGTTCTTGATAACCTAACCTAACGTAACCTAACCTAACCTAACCTTCTGTTTTACTCTATGCTGTGCCTAACAGAAGCAAAGAAACACTAGAAAGTTGCATAAAAGCCAACATTGTAGAAAACGGTACATAAACTGGAAAACGTCCAAAAACAGAAGGAATCTGGGATCTCGTAGACAAAAATGCTGGTAACTCCTCCTATATAGGAGTTATCATAGAACCATTCTATAGACACTTTGCTATTGGTTAAAAGAAGGCTGTGACTGCAAGTTTTTATATGACTGGTTACGTTTTAAAACACACTTAATTCTTCTCTCCGAAAGTCGCTTTTTTAAGCCCAAACTCCGCAGTTTGTTTCGCCAAATAACCGTTATACATAACGATCATTTTATAACGTTTTAATTAACCATCAAATTAATTAAACAAATCATATAAAAATAATCATATTAAATTCCGTTTTATTACACTGTGCCAGTAAAGAATTCGTATTAAAAACTGTTTTTGAAATATTAAAAGTTGATTCAATTTAAACCCTCAAAAAAAAAAGGTTCATCCGCCGGAACGAACCTCACATTTTCAATAATGTTAATCTCCCTGATCAGTTGGTCGAGACTAGGAGTGTGTAAACCTAATGCGGTCATTTTAGCTCTCGCGTGTAACGCACTCATTAGAAAATTGGATACTTCGTTTGTTTTCGCCTCTCAGTGACGTTTTGGTAGATAAAATCGGTTAGACTTTTAAGGTGACAAATGTCTTCTTTGAAGGGAAACAAAATGCAAACTTTTCTGGTGATTGAAAGGATCTTAGTTTTCTATGGGAGTCATCAGTATTTCCTTCAGGTTCATGAAAGATTATAAATATTTATATATATATTTATATATTTTATATAATTTACCTTTCTTTTCCCCAAACCTTGACACAGTATTTTGTGTGGAAGGGAATTCAAAAAGATTTTTTACACTGTGCATCCAACACATCTTCCAAACACTCCAACTACTAATAAATCACTGGTAGAGGGAATCACCTTCTCATATATATATAAGTAATTTTAGGTATATATATATATATATATATGAAACATTTGGAAAAGTATTTAAGCCAAGGGTTATCAAATAGATCTAAAATCCTTATGATCTCATCGAAATACCGAAGTTTGGAAGAGTTTTATTTCATGGGATATTTTCTTTTAATTCCAGACCGCTTTGAGCGACTCCCGAAAAGTTACACTTCGACCAGTCACTCGTGAATCATCTGGAAAGTACAAATGCGAAGTATCAGCAGACTACCCTTCCTTCCACACGATCTCCAAATCCTCCGAAATGCTCGTTGTTGGTAAGCTCTTCTGTTGATCTCTCTAATTTTTGTTGATTTAATTTAGCCTCGTTCATTTTTGTCGATCTCTTTTATTTTTGTTGATCTCTTTTAGTTTCATTGATTTTTGTTGATCTCTAACTTTTGTTGATTTCCTTTAGTTGGGTTATTTTTGTTCATCGTTCTTAGTTTGATTTTTCATGTTGTTCAATTTTATTTTTGCTGAACATTTTATTTTGTTGATATTGGCTCCCAATAGCTCAGACTCGGTGTCGAACTTTGGGCGGTGAAGCTCTGGGTTCGTTCTCAGTTGCTGGCTCCTGGGTTGGTCGGGCAGTCACTCACCCTGTTAATGCTCGGGTTCAGGTGACCCAAGGGGCACTCTCACCGACACGCAGTGTGGAAATGAGTTTCCAAGCTTTTACCTTTTTTGTTGATATTTGTTCATCATCTTTTATGTTTATTGATTCTGTTGGTCTACTTAACTTTGGTTGATTTCATTTGGTTTTTGATTTTTCTTGATCTTTTTAGTTTTGTTTAATTTTTTTATTTGTTGATCTCTTCTAGTTTGACTGTTGTATATGATCTCTACTTTTGTTGATTTCTTTTGTGGCTCAATTTTAGTTTGACTTTTGTTGATCTCTCTAAATTTTCTTGTTTTGTTTATAGTTTGGTTGATTTTTGTTGATCATTTTCAATTTGATTTTCGTCGATCTCGTTCTGTGTTGCTTTCTGTTGATCTCTTTCACCGTTTATATATATATATATATATATATCTAAACTGTTGAAAGCACTTTAAAGCACTTAAAGAACTTTTGCGTTTATACTAAACTGTAAACTCTTCGTTTTATGTAGTGTATTTAGTCTATACTTTTGGTTTATAACGGATTTTTCACTTCGAGTACTAGGTTGTAACTGGGCCACTATAATATTTGAGTACACCATCCTTATATTTGATGGGCACGTGTTTAGTGGCGAAACGTTTAATTTTCGAATTCGTATAGGCTTATAGGTTTACAAAAGTTTATAGGTTTACAAAAGTTGGGGTTTTATGGAGTGGCAATAACAAAGACTGTCCATGGATACTTTTATTTGTTATTACGAAAACATTAACTTAAAGACTTTGCAATATCCTCTTGGTTTTAACCAATTAATTGCTGTACTTCACCTCTTGTTTTTATCTTTTCCTGCGGGAACAGATTTTTCCAACTCCGTCCCGAACATTACCGGAGGTCGATCCCGTTATCACGTTGGCGACGAAGTCCACGTGAACTGCACGTCAGCCAAATCACGACCCGCGGCTTCCCTCATGTGGTACATTAACAACGATCAGGTAAGAGGCTATACATTCTCTCTCTCTCTCTCTCTCTCTCTATATATATAATATATATATATATATATATATATATATATATATATATATATACAGTATATATCAGTGGCGTGCGGTCCATGGAAGCAAGGGAAGCAATGCTTCCCTATTCAAAAAAAGAAGAAAATGCTGTATTATACTTTAAAGTTTAAACAGTTCAATATGTGTTAATAATTTGTACAAAATCATTTTATTATACTATTTATAGCATTTGATTGGTAATCAGGTGGATACATAGTATATACATTGGTTGCCGTTCGTGCAAGAACCTTTAAGAAGCCGACGCAAAAAATCTCGAGTTGGACAACAATTGACGAAATGCATCCTTTTTCCCAATGACTTTCGCTTTTTTTTTACTGTTACAAATTGTTTCTTTCCATTCTAAAAACTCATTTAATGTTTAATAATGTAGTATTTATTGAATACAACAAGTTTCATATATAGTTTTTTACTAAAAAATTCCATGGCCATGTTAAGCGAAAAAGAATATATATTTATCGTTATTTTATCCTTCCCTATGTCAAAAAGGAAGCAATTTAGATTTCGCTGTCGAGATCTTATAGTTAATTTTCTTGAAATATCTGGCAACTTATACGTGCTCTCTGCTGTCATTCTCTCATTCAAAGCGAATACATAACTACGCTAGAAATGCGCAAGGGGAAGAAAGGCTTGCAAGTTTAGCTTTAATCTCAATTGAGAAAAAGCTTCTTAAGGATATGAAAACCGATGCCTTTTACGAAGAAATAATAGATATATTTAATAAAAAAGAAAGAAGAATAGAATTAACCTATAAGTAAAGTAAGTAGATGATTATATGTGTTTTGTTTTTATTATATACGAGTATTTTAAAGTTTTATTTTTTATTTTATATAATCTTTGTTGTTTTTGCTTGAATTGCTTCCCCTTGACGAAAAATCACCGCACGCCACTGATATATATATATATATATATATTAATATATATATATATATATATATATATATATATATATCATCAAGATCTAAGACATGTGTTAATAAATTAAGTTTAAGTTTGAAGAGAGGTTTCGCTGTTTTACACAAAGTGCCACAATGCCCATACATTCATTCAGGATACGAACAGCTCCAGGCCCGTGCACAGGACACTTCAGATGGGGGGGGGGGCTGAAAGTTAACAAAAAGGGCACCATCTTCTCCCCCCTAAAAAAAAATAAGTCTCTTCACAGCATTTATACGGATTTTTTTTTTGTGGAAAAAAAGGGCACTTCTGAGGCATGAAGGGGCAAATGGGAGGGCTCAAGCCCATGTAGCCCCTCTCCCCTCTGCACGTGCCTGAACAGCTCGAGGTATCACTGCCAAGTATATAGAAGAACAACGTACTGCCCATTATTTCCATTATAATATATAGCGTACTGTATATACACAGCGTACTGTACAATATATTGTACTTTATTTCGATATGTCATTTTTATAACTTAATATAAGTGACTCGAACCAGCACAAGTATCCCAGTGGGTAACACCGTTTCTCAAGAAACGAGGTGAAAACACTGAGTTCGGGAGTTAGCGCGAGTAACGGGAGTAATACAGGAGTTAGCGCGAGTAACGGGAGTAATACAGGAGTTAGCGCGAGTAACGGGAGTAATACAGGAGTTAGCGCAAGTAACGGGAGTAATGCAGGAGTTAGCGCAAGTAACGGGAGTAATACAGGAGTTAGCGCAATGAGACACGTTCATCCGGCCTGAGCGCTGCGGTGTGCCAATTTCTATTATCAGTTACTTAAATGTATGAATCTTAAAGACAGAAGTTACGACCATACCAGTCTGTATATTTTGCATTCGTATTAATTAGTCGTTCTTTTATAGTGGTTGGTTATTCAACCTAAATTTATACTAAATTTGACCAACATTTAAGGAATGGTTAATAGTATAATGAAATTTCATTGTTGGTCAAATGTTGGTCAAATTTAGTACAAATTTAGGTTGAATAACCAACCCAAGATAATGAATGATTAAATATGAAATTTTCAGATGTAGAAACTATAAAATGAAACCTCATTATATTATTTTCATTCTTTAAATTTTGGTCAAATTTAGTCCAAATTTAGAGTGAATAACCAACCAGTATAAAAGAACACCTAATTAATACGTATGGTCATAACTTCTGTCTTTAAGAGAAATCCTTTAACTTTTATTCAGGGTGATCCACTCGCTGGTAGCCCCAGAGTATCGCTAATACGATACTCTGGAGGCTACCAGCGAGTGAATCACCCTGTATTAGAAAAGGTTTGGTTAAGGTTGTGTTACGTTAGCTCAATTTTCAGGTCGACTTATAGAACCTAAAAGCTAAAAAAGCGTAACAGGTTGTACGTTTTGGTACAAATGAAAATATATTAAACCAACATATTTTGGCCCATAACGTAAACTTCAGCGCAAGCGCTGTAGTACCCATTATCTGAAACCCACTTCATCGGGTGGGCATGGATGCTACGATTGAATTCAGGGCAAGAAATACCCTAATCCCGTTACAGCCATCCCACATAGACACACAGTACCTGTGTTCTTAAATATAATAGTTTTTCACTCCGTGTTGGAAAAAATCGTTGCTATCTGCACCCTCTTTACGTCCCTTGACACTACGCTAACGCGCACACCCGATCTCGAACCCTGTACCCAAGAGGAAAGAAGAAATCTAACCAAGTCCTCATGGGTCCCGGTATGATTGCTTTTCACGATTCGTTTGCGGAAGACAGAAAACAAATATGTATTTGGAGAATTTACATACACTGTACATACATTATGTAAATCCCATTTCTTTCAAATAAATATTACTTGAATACGATAAAAGGAACCCCCCATTATATATATATATGATACACACAGACCGTGCATTATTTATAATGGGGTTATTTAACCTTCTTCGCAACATCTAAGGTCATATGACGGAAAGGACCTACAGCTTTACGTGGGATCCGAACCACGGGTCGCTACATAATCTGGACACGAAGGACGGTCTCCCATCCAACTACTACCCAGACCCAATGTCGCTTAACTTCGCTGATCAACGGGAAACGGTGTTACGACATTGGCTACGACGTAGCCCATAGACCGTGCATAGAACAAGGTACTCTTCTGGGAAAATTAAATGCACTATAGTCCGAATAAGTAATGATAAATGACAAACACTATAGTTTTTCTTTTCATGATGTTAGCCCGACGTGGGCGATGGGTCACTCGCAAAGGGGTCCCAAAAATATAGCTTCCATCACCAGCTATCTGCAAAGCACATAGGATCCAGCTTTGGGACAGGAAATCCTATCTGCTTTGCAGATAGTTGCTGGTGAGGGAAGCTATATTTTTGGGGCCTCTTTGCTAGTGACCCGTTGCCCACGTCGGGCTAACATCATCATGAAAAAGAAAAACTATAGTGTTTGTCATTTACCATTATATATTCGGATTATAGTGGATTTAATTTTCCCAAAAGAGTTCCTTGTTCCATGCACGGTCTGTGTGTATCATAAAAAACCTCAGGGGACCATTCTGAGTTCAATCATATATTATATATATATATATATATATATATATATATATATATATATATATATATATATATATATATATATATGGAATTGTTGGGATGTTAGTTGCTTGCAGTTTCAAAGCATTGTCCAAGTCCCCGATAATTGGGGTATCGTGCAATCAGACGCATTATTTTGCATAATGCAAAGTTCCCCCACCAGAATTCGAATCCAACACCTCTTGAGCAGAAAATGAGGGCTCTAACTACTGCGCTACGACAAGGTAGGTATTACAACGCCTGAGAGAACACACAACGTTTTTGCGTTCAGAGATGCTGGGTTCGAATACTGTTAGGGGGTAATTTAAAAAAAAAAAAATATATAATATATATATACATATGAAATAGGATCCCTCCTAAGGAGACGTAATTTTACATTTAGGATAAAAACGAAGACGTAGAGCAAGAAAGTCATTATATTTGGCTGCAGCCAAATATAATGACTTTCTTGCTCTACGTCTTCGTTTTTATCCTAAATGTATATATATATATATATATATATATATATACACACACACACACACACACACCTTATTTCTTTTGAAACTAACCCTAAAACTGCCTTTGGTTAATAAACGAAAAACAAAGCTGCTTCACTATAAATACCTCGCTAATCTCTCTTCCCTCCAAACACTGTAGGCGAGAAGTGATGAACTTGTGGAATACGCCCCTGTACAAGATGATGATGGCCTTGAAACTTCTCGCCTTGGTCTCAGATTCATCGTTGGAGCCAAAGACTTTCCCAATGGAGTCCTGAAAATAAGGTAATTTCCGAACTTTAACCGTATACTTATACATACATTATTATTATATAATAATAATAATTATTATTATTAAATTAACATTAATTAGAGAAACAGTTCTTGAGTAAATAAAACCTCAAAAATGTTAACATGAGATATTAAAAATCATTCCAGCATTGATTATTATTAAAAATATTAAAAATGTTATTAAAACTTTTGAACTATTCAAATGACCAAAAAGGCTTACAAGAGCTACGTTTGAGTATTCTAAGGATTCGAAATTATTAATTAATTATCAATTATGAATATAAGAAATAGAATATTATAATATATATATATATATATATTATATTAGTGATGTAGCGGGTGTCATTTTTTATAGATCTGCGGTTGCGGAGCTTACAAATAGAGCTCCGCGCGGTTGCAGTTGCGGTTGCGGTTATGTAACCTATAACATCATAATATTACCTAAGAATAAACAACACAATAAAATGTAGCGTTTTAGCCACACTTTTCTCAGTCTACAATATAATGACTATAATCTAAACTGTAAAAAGTGTGTTTCCAGGATGCGGGACGAGGATCCAACGCATTTTGCATCCCACCAACCACTTTCCCCAACCACCGCCCATTCGAAAGTGGTGTATATAATTATAACACACACACACACACTATTTAATCCTTATATTTAAATTGAATTGGTAGGAGACTGTATTTCAAAAATAAAAGTTTTTCAGCTTTGTCCCCCTTCAGCCTATTCCTTTTTTCATCGTAGATGATCCCTGCTCCACTAAATAATTGTTCACTAGGAACACTTGAAGGAGGACATCCAAGGTATGTCCGAGCCAATTTGCTCAAATTTTTGTATTTCGTTTGATTTGACGTCCACCAAGCCAAGCATCATCTTAAGTATAAGTAGGAGGAAAAACTTCGCTGTCACATATAAAACGCTGCTCCGCCTGTATATATTATATATATATATATATATATATATATATATATATACCTTTTAATTATATATAAAGGTTTCAGCTCTTATATATTTTTAATTACGAATATGTTAGAGTAGTAATAATAAGAGTATCAAAAATATATTTCTTTCATATATAAAATTACATAAAAAATTAGTAATTTAGATTCTATAATGTTATAACGTTAATTAGAAAAATTATATATATATATAATATATATATGATTTCACTGTATTATTAAATATTTTACGAAATAAAAATATTTTTTAATACGAATTTCTAAATACGATTTCTTTTATTTTGTTTTAATGAAAATCATATCGGAAATATGTAAAAATTAATTACCGACTTTTGCCGAGTTTTTAGTTGTTACATTTTGTCTGGCAATTATATATATATATATATATATATATATAATATATATATATATTATATGTGTTGTGTGTGTTTTTCAGGAGATGTTTAACTCCCTTCATAACGGCAAAGCAAAGGTCATATGATTAGGGAACCTACAGCTTTAAGATGGAATCCGAACCATGGGTCGCTTCATTATCTGAACGCCGAGGACATTCCCCATCCATCTACGACCCATCTCCAATGTCGATTAACTTCGCGAATAGAAATTTAAATAAAGAATAACGATAAAAAACCTAATCTTTACTTGTGAAGTCTTTGTAAACACTGAAGTTAGAAGAGGTTTCATTTGAGCAACTGTTGTAAAACGGAAGGTGAATTATATTACCTATGGGTATCCTTCGGATCTGTCTATACCCATCATATCGATAAAACCATACCATCGACACTCTATAAAACTAACTTAATCTATGCTAACTGAACCTAACTTAATCTAACTCAGATATAGTTGCCGAGAGAATGTAAGTTGATAAGATTTATGTTGAAAATGATTTTTATAAAAGATGTGCACACACACACACACACACACACACAATATATATCGTAAAGAACGACGCTTGTATAGGAGATATTCCGCGCAAGACGAGAAAGAGAAAACAACAAATGAAAAAATGAAGTACCACCTGGGAATCGAACCCGGGATCTTCCGATTGCCGGTCAGACGCGATAACCACTACACCATGGACTTCACTCTTCCAAATGCCGTAATTCCTCTACAACTCGCAGAAACCAATGCCCCAAGGGGGCACCTCCCGCATGCCGTAACATTATATACATTCAACTGCAAAGAACACGCAGTATAAATAACGTGTTCTTTGCAGTTGAATGTACACATATATATATATATATATAATATATATTATATATATATATCTTTCAACCCTTCGGATGTTCCGTGTGATGATTCCTCATCTCACGGAGGTCAGGCTTGTTGACCCTCTTCTTGAGTTGGCCTGGTGAAATAAAGGGTTCGTGTCTTGTGCTCTCTACTTCACATAGGCAGATACTCCCAGCTCATCTGGAATTGTCCTGAGCTAGGCATCTAGTCTTCTTTTGAAGATCTCTTTCACTACACCACTCGTGTTCCTTAGTTCCTTCGGTAGCTGGTTTAACAGTCTTTGTCCCTCTCGCAACCAAACTATGTTTCTTCAAGTTTCAAGATGTTCCTTGTCTAGCCTTTAATTTGGGAACACTACACACTTTTTTTTCTACTTTCCACTGTTGTTTGAGTGGTTATAGCAGTGGTGGCGAACCTATGGCACGCGATCAAATTTGCCTGGCACGCGTAATCAAAATGCAATAACGTTGCAATAATGAGTATAAAATAATAAACTTAATGTTTATAATTTGGTGTAATATATATATAAACTTTGGTGGGCACGCGAATTTTTTCTATGGTTTACATGTTTTTTTTGGTACGCGACTGTAAAAAGGTTCGCCACCCCTTGGGTATAGGGTTCAAAGCAGGATTAAAGACTAGTTCCTCTATTATTTTCCAAGTGTAAATAATGGTGTACCTCTGTCGTCGTCTTCCCAGTGAATATAAATTTAATTCACGTAACCTTTTCCAGTAATTTAGTCCTTTGCATCCATTGGTCTTGGCTGTGAAGCTTCTCTGAATCCCTTCCAGCTGTCTAATGTCTTCTTGTTTATATGGGGGGTATAGTAGTATGTTGGAAAATGGTACGAGGAGGAATGGGGGAGCGTGAAAGAGGGGAAAAGGGGAAAATTTTACTTTTAATCACTCAAAGAGGGTGGGGATGATAAAGGGGAAGGGTGATAAGATAAGGAGGTGGGGTGCCGCCCACAAAAAAGTAGAAAACTTAATATAGAGTAACCTAACCTAACCTAAGCTTGAAAACCAAAATTTTGTATATATATATATATATATATATATATATATACACAGTATATTGGCGCCTCGGTGGTGTAGGGATTAGTATCACTGACTACGAATCCATCGGCCCTGGGATCCAGACCCAATGACGGCAGGCGGCGCGCAGCAAACCAACTAGCTGTTCATCCACACACACACACACACACACAAAAAATGAAACTGGTTGGTAGATAAATGGGTACCCTGGGTAACTTAGTGGTTAAGACGCTGTGCTGGTCGTGGGGAGTGGTTCAGATTCTACGTTAAACTGTAGGTCTAAGGTGGAGTGACAAGCGTGACCTTCGTCAGAATGAACAATTCGGGCGGAAGCTGAACCAAGGTTAACCAAAGTTAACCAAGGTTATATATTTGTGTGTCTAACGTCATACTATGAACTTTAGCGGCCACCATTTGTGGGCGGAGCAAATATATATATATTCGCAAGGTGAATCATCCACGCACCCTCTGACTGTCATTTCCTCTTATCTCTTTTTCAACAGCTTACAAATATAAGACTTGCTCAGATACGAGTATATGGTCTCATACAAACACACACATCTCGTTGTAAGTGCATTTTGTGGGCGTGGCTTATCCCACTCGGCATTCCTCGTTTTAAAGCTCGGACACCTAACAGCTGTGTAAACATACTCCATTCCCTGATAAGGAGTGAATAAGCAAAATAATTCAATGAAATATAATGTAATAAATTCTCTCTCTCTCACGCTGAGCATATTATTATTATTATTATTATTATTATTATCCCCGGTGGGTGTCGGTTTACAAGGAATATTATTATTATTATTATTATTATTATTCTCTACCCCATCCCCATCCCCAAGGTCAGACACTTCCAGCCAGGTCACACACACACACACACTAAGGGCAATCTAACATGCAGGCGCTATCCAGATCCAAATTCTCTTAAAATCAGTGAATACCTGACTGTACACAATCTAAAAAATTGAAAACAAAGTTATTCATCATATTTTCTACTTGATAAAAGAGATTTAGACATTAGCTGCTATAGCATCAACTCTGTGCATGAAACGTCATTTGAGAATTTCCCCTCGAGATTCACACATTTGTTTATGAGTTATACAGTTACAAAAAATTTTGGGAGAATGATGTCCTCAATCCTTTTTATAAGATATACTTGAGGGTAAGGGGAGATTAACCTAACCTAGACTAAGGGTAGACCGGTTAGGGATAAAGGGAGACTTCATAAACGTTTATAAGCTATATTTGAGGATCGCGTAGCCATCGCCCACGCCACCGTTGCACGTCCTCGCCCGCCGCGCTCACATTCGCCGCCCGCGTTCCCGAAGACCTACACGTCTGTTTGCGACCCCGCGTTTGTTTTTGTGCATGCAGGTAAGCGCTGCTTTCAGGACGGGTGAGCCGTGGCTTCGCGATCCTCAAATATAGTACCAATTTCCGTCGATCAGCGAAGTTAAGTGTCATTGGGTCATATTGGTAGCTAGATGGGGAACCGTTCTCTGTTTCTAGATGATGTAACGATCAAATGATTCGGGTCCCGCGCAAAGTTGTAGGTCCCCTCCGTCATATGACCTTAGATGTTGCGAAGGAGGTTAAACAACCCCCATCAGACAACAAAAACTCTTCCCAGTTAAAGAGTTAATGACTGGACAAAATTTACACCGATTTTTGGAGTGAAGGAAGCGTTCCATAGTCTTTAATGTCTGAAAATGTTATTTACTTGAACCTCATGATTTAAAAGCTTTCTTGAATTAATAAAATGCTTCTATTTTAGTCTCCCCATTGACTTTTCTATGTAATAAATTTTAAAAGAAAACGGAGTTCCTGGAATTTTAAAATTAAATTATTTTCTTTAATTCATTTTTTTCTTTTGTGGCTCATTAAAACTTTAATAAACACGCGACTGACTTGAAGTTCATCTTTGTTTCATTCACTGAATATGAGTGGCATTTTACCTCTGCTAAATAACTGTATGGGAGGCCCTCATTTGGTGTTACCCAGAAAACTAAATTATCTCATTCTATAATTATAGGCTGGTTACATTGCTATTTTGTTTACGCAAATACAGTTGCATTTAAAAATGGTGGTACTTTGTTATGGCACTAATGGTTGGATATTTCCCTTCCCTCAGATGCACAGCCACTGTCGCTGCTGTGTATTGGAACAGCGCCGAGGAAGCAGTAGAAGGCCAACTGCCACAGACAAGCCCAGCACTCGAAAGCAAAGGAGTTTACACCGGTAAATTAGAAGATTAGGCTTTTAGACACATTTTATCTTTATTCTGTTTACTGGATCTCTCTCTCTCTCTCTCTCTCTCTCTCTCTCTCTCTCTCTCTCTCTCTCTCTCTCTCTTACTTCCCGTCTAATCCATTGAAATCTTCCTGCCATGACCCTCCCTAACCCCATACCCAATCTTCAATCCTCTCTTTACTCCTTCAATCTTTGTTTTTACGACTCTCGTTCTTCACCCTTCGATAGAATTGTTCGAAACAGTAATTAAAACAATTTATGAAATCATTTTCCGCCTCATTTTTATGTAACCTATTTTTAGAAAATAGTTCACGTTCGGTCATTTATCCCGTTTTCTTTTTCGTTTTCTTTTTAATTGAATGGATAACTGACCGTTTCTGATTGCTTTTGAACACTAATATATATATATACTCGTATATACAGTCTCTTGCAGTAAGACATTCAAAGTCATTTACCGCAATTATAACATATTTATTCGAACTATAATTTGTTATAATTTTGATATACCGCCAGTTTTAATTTACAAATTATATTTATAATATTTATAATTACTTTATTTTGAACAATTAATGTAACTTTACTGTCGGACCGTAACTTACAGTATATTTTGCATGTAATGCATTCGCTACTTTACAGTTGAAAGCACTAATTTAATTTTTTTAAATATTATATAAGTGCAATCGCCAATATATATATATCCCCGCAAGGGGGTTCTAAGCTCGTGCTCTTGAGTGCTCTTTGTGCTCGTTTGTACGTGCTTGTTCCAGGAGGTTTCACGTGCGCCCTCCCGGCCCTAGCACCCAAGGATGATGGGGCTCGACCTTGCAGTCCTTGTCATCCTTGGTCTTTTTCAACTTCGACTGTCCCCTCCACCCTTTCTTTTTCCTCTGTCTTTCCTCTCACTTTTTCTTTGTTTTTCCGCCGAGATATGCCCTTTTCAATAGAGACGAATCGGTTCTTCCCGAACTTAAGAATATATATTATAATATATATATATATATATATATATATGTAGAGAGAGAGAGAGAGAAGAGAGAGAGAGAGAGAGAATTCTTACTTACAACACCCAACATATATTGTTTCCTACTCTAATTGACGGACCTATACCATTTCGTCCACAAACCCCAAACATCAACACTCTAAAAACTAATTTAACTTAACCTAATTTAACCTAACCTAGCGCAACCTTACCTATCTTAACCTAACCTATTCTAATCTAACATAACTTAATCTGACCTAATTATAACGTGTCGACAGAATGTCAAATCGATCAGATGTCGTAAGGCCGTTAATTGACAAAAAGTTAACCCCGCAATAATGGTTGAATAAAATTTGTCAATTTTTTTCCTTTTTTATTCAAATTTGTGAAGATATATATATATATATATATATATATATATATATATATATATATTATATATATGAGTATCTTTTTATTTATTTATTTTTCAACAGGTGGAAGTTCCTCTACAGGATTCTCTTCGATGAACTCTCTGGAAATGTTAATTCTTCCCGTTCTTCAATTCATTCTCAAATTGTTAACGTTCTGCAGATAGAATTCATTCGAATATCTTTGTTAACTAAACCCTTCGGAGTTAAAAAGAAAAAAAATAATAAAAAAAAAATATATATATATAAACAGTAAAAGACTTGAACTATTTTCTGTAATTATTTTGCTGTTGAAAATTATTCTTCTTTGATGTTCATTACTGTTGCATATCACTGCATATCTTAATAAAAAAAATAAAAAATTGATGATCTAAAATTCTTTCTACTTCTTCTACTTCTACTTCTTCTACTATTTCTACTTCTTCTTCTTCTTCTTATACAAAGAGAAGGAAGAACTTAAAATGTTTGTGTACCAACTGTTTCAATAGCGTTCATTTTCCCTATGACGTATCTCTATATACACCTAAATGAATATATCTTTTGATGATAATATTGTTTGTAATAAGGTTATTTGTGTACAATTTGTAAATAATGCAATAAAGTGTACTGCACCTCTTAAGTTTTACTCTTAACCCTCGACAGCAGTTATTTCTTTAGTATATAAATGTGAAGAAAGTGGACAGGGTAGAAGCTATTTTTCTAATGTAAACGGTGGCCACAAAGTCCCTTTGCATGAAAATCGAGGGCAACATACAGATATGCTGTAATTTCGCTGCAAAGGGACTTTGTGGCCACTGTTGTACATTAATGTAAACTGTACTCGAATGTACGTTATACGTAGTATATATACACGTTACTTAATGAATAACGTACGTATGAAACTTTTGCAATGAAAGATGTGAAGAGACGATGACGTGATGTACACAATGAGTGCAAAATTTGAGAAACCTAAAAAATAAGAGACTAATATATATATATATATAGTAGGTGCACAGGAACAAAATCGAACTATAAACTGTAAAACCAATCTGATTAACCCTTGGACGTCGGAATTGTTTGTAGGGTTAAGTTATGAATGCCTGTATTTGAAAGGTAACCATTATGTTACCATTATGTAACCATTATGTTACCATTATGTAACCATTATGTTACCATTATGTAAGTCCATCACTTTAAAAATCGTCTGTCGTGAGTAATTTATTCAAAATGGGAGTAAAAACAATACACATAATTTGAAAAAGAGGATAATGCAATAAAAGAGTACATTGACAATACCTGAAAAGTAGATTGGGGAGTCAATGAAGTGGACGTCTTCGTGATAGATGGGGTCCTTCAAGGTGAAACTAAACAAAAATACAGAATGTAAGAGTACGCCTAAGGACTTAAAAAAACCTCTTTTGTTTTACTCTCAGTATATATATATATATATTTTTTTTTTATTAATTGGGGTTGTTTAACCTCCTTCGCAACATCTAAGGTCACATGACGGAGGGGACCTATAGCTTTACGTGGGATCCGAACCACGGGTCGCTACATAATCTGGGCGCAGAGGACGGTCTCCCATCCAACTACTACCCAGACCCAATATCGCTTAACTTCGTCTCTCAATAAATAAATATATATATATATATATATGCTATATCTTACATACAAATTGACTAAAAATATGAAACGTTAATAATTAAAAAAAGAAAAAAATGGAAATCAAATACGACATGAATAATTTTTCTCAATTCCAAAATTATTCATGATTGAGAAAGTTAATATGAAATTCATTGAATTCAAATATGTAAATATTCTTATAAAATCTTCATTACAGAAGAATAAACGTAACGCCTAAAGTATACACACACACCACACACACACACACACACACACATATACTCTCTCTCTCTCTCTCTCTCTATATATATATATATATATTATATCAGTGGCGTGCAGTCAGGGTAAGCGGGGCATGTGCCGCCTACCCAGTGAAAGGTCAAATTACAAAAAGTCAGTATATTACTACAGTAATCGAAAACTAATATAAAGTTATGATGTTCGTATAATGTATAACGTTTGTTGGTAACCTTTGGTTAG
>JAJOZX010001894.1:572500-597500 GCA_023014485.1 Bathynomus jamesi | reverse complement strand
TGCTTGGTCAGCCATGCGTGACAGGTTACGAAGGTAGGATGCTGCAGAAGGGTCAGCCGCAGTGCAGTCTGATCCTGAATATTTGCTAAAAAAAAAATATATATATATATATATATATATATATATATATATATATATATATATAACGCGTAGATACATATGAAATAGGATCCCTCCTAAGGAGACGTAGTTTTACATTTAGGATAAAAACGAAGACGTAGAGCAAAAAAGTAAAAAAGTCATTATATTTGGCTGCAGCCGACGTTTCGGGCAACTCTACCCATTTTCAAGGCCTAATAAATAAAAGCTAAAATTAATACATGACAAAACAATATATAAATGTCGAGAGCTAAAACTAATCTAGATTACAAAATTAAAACTTGTTCAAGAATAAAAATTAAAATTACAAAGCAGAAACAGGCATAAGCCAAAATCAAATCTAAAGTAAAAATTATATAAATGACAAAAATATACGAGTAATAAAAATAAAACTTAAAACTAAAGACATTCAAACGTAAAATTGTTAAAAAAACTACTAATAAAAGGTTAAACGGAATAAAAGTTAAACGAAAAATCACAAGAGTAAACCAACATACCATGCTCACTTGACAGCCAAAAAAACTAAAGCGTAAAGGAGACAGGGTCACGAGGGAAAATTTAGTATGTAGTTATTCTAACTAATATAAAGGGGTAACAGCTAGAATCAATATTTAAACTAGAGTTCAAAAGTTTAATACACACGGAAAATCAATCAGTTCAGTTTAAGTTTTCTGAACACACTTCATAAGAACATTGTATTTACACAGGAAAAGGAAGTTGAAGGTTCTATTCCTTTCCTTGATGTTTTGGTTGATGTTTTGGTCTCCAAATCTGGCTAGACCGTTTTAACTTCTACATACCGGAAGCCTACGTTTACGGGTTTCGGTTTTAATTTTTATAGTTTTTGCGACTTTAATTACAAATTAAGTTCCATTCGTACATTCGTGCATAGAGCTTATAATATTTGCTCGAACTTTGCTCTGCTTCATAATGAGTTTGAATTCCTTACTGATTTTTTTTTTAAAAATGGTTTTCCACAGGATTTTGTAGGAGGTGTTATTGGTAAATTTCTTAATAATGTATATTCCCCCAACCTTGTCTCAACGTATGATGTTCCTAAGAATTGTAAATATCTTGTTTTACCTGATAGGAACATCCTAAGAATTGTAAATATCATGTTTTACCTGATATCTACCATTTTAACACTTTTGTGAAGAAGCAATTGTTGAGTGTTGTGAGGAAATTTTATTTTCACATTGATTTTAAGATTGCCTTTGTAACTAATAATACCCTTGAATGTTTAGTCCGATGTAAGGACAAAATCCCCCCTGCGATGAGCTGTTCTGTCGTTTATTTGTTTACCAACCCTGGGTGTTCTCACGGGAACTACGTTGGCAGTACAGTTCGTTCTTTGCAGGCGAGATTTTGCTCGCATATGGGTATTAGTCATAGGACAGGGAAAGTTTTGTCAAAAAAGGAACAGTCTGCTATTAGAAGTCATTCTATCAAGTGTAAGGTTGACATTTCTGTTAACAATTTTAAAATTCTTAAATCATTAAAATGCCCGTCCTCCCTCCGTATTTACGAATCTTTGTGCATTAAATTTTTGAACTCTAGTTTAAATATTGATTCTAGCTCTTACCCCCTTTATATTAATTAGAATAACTACATACTAAATTTTCCCTCGTGACCCTGTCTCCTTTACGCTTCAGTTTTTTTGTGGCTGTCAAGTGAGCATGGTATGTTGGTTTACTCTTGTGATTTTTCGTTTAACTTTTATTCCGCTTAACCGTTTATTAGAAAAGTTTTTTTAACAATTTTATGTTTGAACGTCTTTAGTTTTAAATTTTATTTTATTACTCGTATATTTTTGTCATTTATATAATTTTTACTTTCGATTTGATTTTGGCTTATGCCTGTTTCTGCTTTGTAATTTTAATTTTTATTCTTGAACAAGTTTTAATTTTGTAATCTAGATTAGTTTTAGCTCTCGACATTTATATATTTTTTTGTCATGTATTAATTTTAGCTTTTATTTATTAGGCCTTGAAAATGGGTAGAGTTGCCCGAAACGTCGACTGCAGCCAAATATAATGACTTTTTGCTCTACGTCTTCGTTTTTATCCTAAATGTAAAACTACGTCTCCTTAGGAGGGATCCTATTTCATATGTATCTACGCGTTTTATATATATATATATATATATATATATATATATATATATATATATCCTTAGTATTTTATGGACTATAGTCTGCCAATAAACCTTTTCATTTTCATATATATATATATATATATATATATACACAGGGCGTCCCAAAAACATGTATACACACTTTAACAGCTGATAGCTCAATTGATGTTTCTTTCTTTCCAAGTTAAACCCATTAGAATTAATAATGGCAGTCAGACTAAGCTTTGAACAAAGGAAATTCATTCTAAAATGCTACTGGAAGTGTGAAAACGCAGTTGAGGTGCAAAGACAGTTCAGGAGGGAGTTTCAAACAGATCCACCAACGCGACTTACCATCACTCGAATTAGAGATAAGTTTGAAGCCGATGGAACTGTTCAGAATGTCCACAAGAAGCGTTCCGGAAGACCACGGACATCGACAAGCCCCACAAAGCAAGAAAGAGTACTGGAAACGTATCACCAAAGTCCAAGAAAATCTGTGCGGCAAGCGAGTCGTGAGGTAGGAATTTCAGAATCGTCTGTCCAACACATTTTGAAGCGCTGTCAATGGAAAAGTTACATTCCAAGATTAGTCCATGCTATTAATGAAGATGATCCGGACCGAAGAGTGGAGTATTGCGAGTGGTACTTGGCACGATGTGGATGTGGATTGGACGAAGGGGTTTCGTAGAATACCCTCCGCGTTCACCAGACCTCACACCACTAGACTTTTTTTTATGGGGATACTTAAAAGACAAAGTCTACGCTATAAAACCTGCAACAGTCGCTGAATTGAGAGCAGCCATTGAACGAGAATGCACACAAATACCAAACGAAATGTTTCGTGATGTTTGCGATTCCATTGCTTCGCGTTATCAGCAGTGCCTGGACCAGAACGGACGTCAGTTTGAAAACAGGCGTTGACAAAACAATTAAATAATGTCTGTAGATTCTATTACATTTTGAAAATGAAATGTATTTTAATAAACACTGCCTTTATAAGTATTTAAAGTGTGTATACATTTTTTTGGGACGCCCTGTATATATTAGGGTGGATCGATTTTACATTTCTTTCGATTTCCATATTCTAATAGAGACAAAAACTTGCGCATGCATGAGAAAATAGCCTCTGCAAAATCTTAGCTTAATAGGTAATCATCTTCTGCCCCCGGCAGAGCGATGAAAATCATATTTTAGTAGTCAAAAACGTATTTTTAAACCCTAGCCTAGAGTCATAAAATTTTGCGTGTGTGTTATTTCATGCCTGAGCAACGATATAAATGCTATGGAAAATATATAAATGCATTATTTAAGACAAACAGCCGATCTCAAAATATGTATAATATACATATTTTCAGATCGGCTCTTTGTCTTAAATAATGCATTTATATAGTATTTCCCATAGCATTTATATCGTTGCTTAGGCATGAAATAACACACACGCAAAATTTTATGACTCTAGGCTAGGGTTTAAAAATACGTTTTTGACTACTAAAATATGATTTTCATCGCTCTGCCGGGGGCAGAAGATGATTACTTATTAAGCTAAGATTTTGCAGAGGCTATTTTCTCATGCATGCGCAAGTTTTTGTCTCTATTAGAATATGGAAATCGAAAAAAATGTAAAATCGATCCACCCTAATATATATATATATATATATATATATATATATATATATATAAAGTTTGTGGAATTGATTATCTACAGAGGAAAAATTATATATTAACATTTATTTGTTTATTTATTTATTATTTATTTATTTATTTATTTACGTGAAAAACACATACCCAGAGGGGTGCAGGTCGATCCTGAACCGTCGTTCAAACTCACCTAAAGTAACACATGTGAAGTGAAGGTAAACAAATCAAACAGCACAGTCGAAGTTATTATATTAGAAATAAAAGAACTGAACTTAACCATTATGAACATCTACAGATCACCAAACACCACAAAAAGTGAATTCCATTTTGCGACAAATGGAATACAAAACGTATTAAAATTACTTGAAACTCTTACTATGGAGGAAATCACTCGACACGGGACAAATTCCACTCCCCTTAAAGAACGCGAACATTGCCCCCCTATTTAAAGGTGGTAACAGAGCAATGCCCAAGAATTATTGGCCGGTGGCTCTCACCTCACACTTTATAAAGTGTTTTAAATGTATAATTAGAGGCAAAACTACCTACTACCTACAAGAAAAAGACTTATACTCGTACAACCCAAATCAACATGGCTTCAGGGCTGGAAGATCATGCCTATCATTATATCATAGCTACTAGACCACCAGGAGAAAATATTGGAAACATTGTGTCGAGGACAAAACATAGATGTAATATACAGTAAACGACTTTGCTAAAGCCTTCGATAAATGTGACCATGGAATCATAGCACAAAAACTTAAGCATACAAGAATTACTGGAAAGCTGGGAAGATGGATATTTAATTTCTTGACACAAAGAACACCAAGAGTGGTGGTAAACGGAGTTAAATCGGAAGTCTCGGAAGTCGTGAGCTCTTTCCCACAAGCGACAGTATTAGCTTCCTTGCTGTTCATAATAATGATTGCAGATATTGATGCAGATATTAAGGACAGTATTGTATCATGTTTCGCAGATGACACAAAGGTATGTAAGGAAATATTGAACGAAAGTGACATAAGTAAATTACAAAAAGACATTGAAACATTATTCCAGTGGGCAGAAGACAACAATATGAAGTTGAGCGAAGAAAAATTCCAACTTCTAAGACATGCTAATAACAAGGAGCTACAGTAAAAACGGTACAAAACTCTACAAGCCAAACAGATAACACCAAATCCACAAGTCAGGGATCTTGGAGTAATAATGTCGTCAGATGCAGAATTCAGAGAGCACTATAACATCAAAATTATAACGGCTAGAAAAATAATAGGAATCATCTGGAGGAGCTTCCGCAGCAGAAAAGCAAACATCATGCTCAAATTATGAAGAGTCTAGTCCTACCAATAATTGAGTATTGCTCAGTACTCACAAGCCCATACAGAAAACGAGACATTGCGAATATTGAAGCTATACAAAGGACTTTTACGTCTAAGATAGAGCAAACGGAAGGTGAAGACTACTGGTCTCGACTACAATCCTTGAAACTCTATTCTCTCGAAAGAAGGCGCGAGCGGTACACAATAATATACATATGAGAATACTTGAGGGCTCTGTCCCTAACCTTAGAAATGAAATAGAAACAAACTGGAATGAGAGAAGAGGCAGATTTTGTACGGTCCTAGCTGCTGTGGAACAAGGGGCCATGAAAACGAGGATGGAAAATACCCTCAGAATACGAGGCCCAAAGCTTTTCAATGTCCTACCAAAAGAAGTGAGGAATCTCCAGCACACTGACCTCAATAACTTCAAGAACCATCTGGACAGATTCCTGTGCAAAGTCCCTGACTGGCCATGCGTGGCTGGCTACGAGGGCAGGAAGAGATCAGACAGTAATTCCCTCCTTCACCAAATCCCGCAAATGAGACGGGATGGTGCAGAGGGGTCGACCGTAAGTCGATCCTGAACCGTCGTTCGAACTCACCCAAAGTAACCTAAAGTAAGTAAATAAAGGCAGTTTTCATAGATGAGTATAATTTCATTATTAAATACAGATAGATGCTGAATACAGTTGTAAACTGCATTCAGCCAAGCGTGCACGCTTTACAAGCCGAAATCTACTAATTACACATAATTATTATAATAATAATTATATAATAGATATGATTACAAGATTTTTATAGATTTTATAATAGACTTAAAGGACTGAAGGGAACTTACAGACTACGACATATAATTAAAGTATATTTAGGAGCGAAATGCAACGAATGATGAAACCAGTATAAAATTGAAAGTAACTTAGGGACGACATGTACTTAAAAGGATATACAGGGTGTTTCAGGTTGACCCTAAAAATATGGACGTGCAGATGGAGCTCAGTTTGAACATTTACTAATAAATTGGTAAATCTTAAGGAAGCGTCCCGGGAAGTTTTTTGGATATAAAACATGTTTTCCCGATGTATTTCTGTGATTTATTCGAATTTGACATCCGCTTCAGTCGCAAATCACTCGTTTATGACTTTCCCCCACCCCCTCAACAAATATAACCTACCCTAACCTAACCAACCTAACCTAACCTAACCAACCTAACCTAACGTGTATATAAATGTTACCTAACCTTAAAAGTAGTTTATGCTGAACCAGAAAGGCTATCAATTTTTCGAAATCGGAATTAAATTCGGAAAACAGCTTTAAAATAGTGTAGTCACAACGTTCACAATCCATAGCTAACTCGCAAATGACTTTTCAAACCAAGATTATCCTTAAGGTCAACACTTATCTAATTTGCACACAACGCTGCCAGGCGCAAGAAATGCCCGTCCACTTTAAAAACGCTAATTAAAATTACTTATCCTTAATAAAAATAAAAACGCGGGGGGTGCATTTTATTGAGAAAAATATAATCTTTCATATTATTAATATGTTAAATCGGATCTTTTCCGTTTGACTGCCGCCATTGAAACATAAGAGGTGAGTGCCCCCAGCCTTCTTTACTTAGCCTTATAAGGCTAACTAACGAAAATATCACGACCTAACCTAACCAATCGTTAGGTCAACTGTACGACCTTGACGATTGGTTAGGTTAGGTCGTGATATTTTTGTTAGTTAGCCTTATAAAGCTAACTAAAGAAGGCTGGAGTTTAATTATGTTTCAATGGCGGCAGTCAAACGGAAAAGATCCGTTAAATCTTTGTACTACGTATTAAGAACCGGGACCTTTCCTTAAGATTATCCAATAAATTTTCTAATAAATGCTCCATCTGCACGTCCATATTTCTAGGGCCAACCTGAAAAACCCTGTATACTTTTATTAGACACTCAGTCCAAAGAATAATGAACTGTGAAGCGAGGTGGAAAGTGATAGGAGAGATTTTTAGAAGAAGGATAATAAGAATTTAAGAAAGGAATGCCTTCAGTAACTTTGGAGTTTAAGTTTTATTCGCTTTATGAAAGATAAAAGAGCATTGATTGTTTCTAATTCATTTCGTAGATTGTTCCACAATTACACCACTAAATAAGTATAAAAATTTCTACTACATTGAAGGGTATAGATTGCCTTTGAGATATATTCACTCTCCATATACCTTGTTTAATGTTCGTGACGTAGTTGATTGTTCATTATATTCTCGGAGCAGATTGTTTCGTAACTCTGAAAATTAGGGAGCACATGTGTTTTAAATATGTCTTTACATTTTCATACATATATTATATATATATATATATATATATATATATATGCAGTTGTTTGAAGATTCCTGATGTATGAGCATAATAATCACTCTTGTTTAGTTTTCTAATAATTCTTTTCTGGTTTATGATTAAAGGGTTGATGATGTAATCACGTACACACTCATATGCAGTAATAGTGTATGTGAGATGTGGATAAACTACCGAGAGGTATAGCGTTTTAAGTGTATTTGTGGGAAGGAAATGTAATTTTGTTAATATAAACGAGAATTTCGATAGTTTATGATCTATATTTTGAATATGTTGACGAAAGGATAGTTTGTCATCAAACACAACTTCGAATAATTTCCCTTCAGTGACGCGCGATTTCAAGTGCAAGTCGACAATGATATTGAAGTCTAGTATTAATTTTTTTTTGTGATTAGCAGGAAGTTTGTTTGGTTTTTATTTCAGGATAATTTATTGGCTTTCAGCCAGTTGCATACTCTTGCGTTGTCTGTATTTACTATTTCGTTAAGGGATGTGAGATCATCTGAGTATATCAGGGAGGTTTCATCCGCATATTGGCCGCCCTTTCCCGTTATGAGAGTTGTGAAAGTCAATTATGTAGATCAGAAATAGTAAGGGCCCAAAATGCTTCCTTGTGGAACTCCATGTGTGATTTTTAGTTCGGCAGTGATGATGTTATTATGTTTCATGTATTGGCTTCTGTTGTATAAGTATGATTTAACTCTTTATCGCCCGGAGGTCCCTTCCGAGAGTGAACAAAATCAGTAAAGTGACACTGGTCACTAAAGGGTTAAACCAATTTAGAGCAACTTTTTTTATGCCATAATGAAATAATTTATAAATAAGTATATCGTGGGAGATTGTATTAAAGGCTTCTGATAGGTCCATAAGCAAGAGTACAGAAGACTCTTTATTATTAAGGTTTTTATATAGCACGTCTAATACGGCTGAAATCGCGTCGCTTGTTTTATGACCCTCCCTAAAACCAAATTCATACTTCGATACAAGGCTATTTTCCTCAAAATGTTTCCATAGCTGCTTGTACACAAGTTTTTCAAATATTTTTCCCAATGTAGGTACTCGTAAGATGGATATAGGTCGATAATTTGAATATTGGACAAACTCGTACCTTTTTAAGTACGTCAGGGGAAAAAACCATGACGGAGAGACGAATTGAATAATATTGATAAAGGAAGAGAAAAAGTATTTGAACAGTATTTAAATACAGCGTTTGGAATAGAATCGACGTGACATGATTTGTTTTTAAGGGTGAAATAGCCGTTTTGACATCTCTGGGAGAGATAGGAGAGAAGGAAAAATATGAACTGGGGGATTATGAAGATATTCTTCATAGCTGCGCGTCGAGTGCGCTATGAGATCAGCCATATTTTTTCCAACGGTAGCAAAGTACTTATGTAGGTGATTGGCTATAATGTTTCGTTATAAGTGGCGTTATTTATTGTTATAGTTGTGGAAAACGAACTTTGTTCTTTCTTCCTATGCAAAGTTTTATTGATAAGTTTCCATTGTTTCTTAGAGTCACCTTTGTATTCAGGGACGGATTAACCATTAGGTTAAGCCTTAGGCCCTCATATTTTTTAGGCCCTCGAGTTTAGGCTCCAATTTTTATATCATAAACCCTAATTATTTGTTACAAGGTTGGTTAAGTAATATCATATATAACTGCATAATTATATCTTCAGAGGTGGAAAATAAGAATTTTTTTAGTTTTAGTTAAAAGTTTTTTTATGTCAGTCATTACTAGTGGAGCGACCTGGCGTTGCCCAGGTGGAAGTTGAACGATATATATATATATATATATATATATAATATATATATATATACATACAGTACCGTGCAAAAGTATGAGGCCACTGTCAATCTGATAACTATTAGATAATCTGTCGTATGAAAATTGGTTTTGATACTAAAATACACATTAACTAGAACCTCTGGTTCATATTAACGTATAACTAAGTTATTACTTAAGTGTATAAAGTTGTATTAGCTGGCTGAACCTCTAGTCTGCATAAATTGGACTATTGATGATGGATCTGCAGTAAATGCTCCTAAGCTATTGTTATATCAGTATTTACAATTAAAAGTATTGATATATTCACTTAAATTCTGAAAAACAAATTTATCCAAAACGTTTCTCATTATACTCCTAATTCATGCTTTTTTTTTCTTTTACAGGCTTAAGAAATGACGAAAAGTACAATTTCTGGTGAGATTAGATATAAAATAATACATTTCCATGGTGACGGACTGAGTCAAAGAAAAATAAGTGAATCTACAGGTGTTTCCAGAACTGATGTAAAAACAATCTTGGCTCGTCAGAGATCAAATTGGACTCCCAGTTGATCGTCCTAGATTAGAGAGGCCTTCTAAGCTTTCTCTATCTGATCTACAATATCTAAAGATTACTTCCATTCGATTCGAGACAGACGCAAATCTAGCACTTCACTTGCAGCAGATCTCGAAAAAACAACAGGTGTCTCAGTTGATCCCTCTACTGTACGAAGGAAGCTTAACTCAGTAGGTCTCAGATGTCCAATACTTGTGTTCCAAAGCATATTTTCTTCTCTTCTCTTTATTTCCATTCCTTAAAAGTGGCTATTTTGCTGCAACACGTCCCGGGGCTGATGGATTTGTAGTCAGCGATGCTAACCACTACACCACCGAGGCGCTCTACAATCTCGGAGACAATATGTGACAAATTAAAAAATTCATCAGCGTCTTCGTGTTTATCTCGTAACAGTTCTAAAAGCGTTGGAAGCTCTTTCAGAGACGTATGAGACATAGTTAGGCATTCGACTAGGAAAAGAAAGCAAAAAAACTTTTAGGAAGCTGAAAGGAAAGGAAAATTTGGGCAGAATGTTACAAATGAAGTATGAATGAAGGCACCTTTTTGTTTGGGAATCATATATTGATTGGGGTCTTCCGACAGTAGCATGAGTAGCATGATAGTATCAAAAATAATAGTGGTGTAAGTAATAACAACAATAGTAACAGACAGTGATATCTATTAAAAAAAAATGATAGATGGTAATAATAATAATAATAATAATAATAATAATGATAATAATAAAAATGGTAATGTTAAATATAAGTAATAATGAGAGTAATTGATAAAAATGTACAAGAAATAATGATAATAAAGGACGAAATTGAGAAGTTGCATCAGGTAGACTCAGTTACAGTTTATGGTAGGTTTTGAGCAAATAACTGGGATGGCGGTGATTTTGATCATATGCAGGGTAATTCACTCGCTGGTAGCCCCAGAGTATCGCTAATATATCTGCTGGAGCTACCAGCAAGTGAATCACCCTGTAGAAAACTAAACATTTAAAAGCAACTCCAAAATTTCTGCAAGTAGGACAACAGCAAAGTAATAACGGCAGAAATAAATATAATACAACATACTCGTATTATCATCAATATTTATTTACCAATAATTAATTAATTAATATCACCAATCAATCATTATTAACTGATTAATAATACAATGTACTCTTATTCTTATCATCAAATTATTTATTATTATTTTTTATTAATTTTTATGGATACACTAACTATGTGGACAAAATAATGACAATAGTAAATACTAAGAGGTTCTTACCTTAAAGCATATACTCCAGTAATAAACACTAAAATATACTCGTAATATTATCATTAATTGTTAATGGGCGATCTATTGGTGTGGTCCTGTGGGTGAGCGTTTGAATTAATTGGGACGGGGACTTTGGATCAAAATTCACTTGCATTAGGAAATTAAAGTCATTATCAGATTTTATTGGAACTTTTACACGGTCGGTGATCTCTTCATATAATATATATATATATATATATATAATATATATATATATATATATATATATATATATATAGTATATATATATATATAAATATATATAGTATATATAATATATATATAGTAATATATATATATATATAGTATTATATATATATAATATATTATATATATATATACATATATATATATATATATATATAGTCCCGTTGCGAGCGAAGCACTTCGAGATCTCACCTGGGAAGTTCTTCCTGAATTCTTTTGTACCTTTGAAGAGGCTTCTCCTCTTCTAGTTGGTCAGATACTCGTTAACGGGAATTCTTGGTCTCACCTGGATGCACGCGCCTGCGAATTCCCTCTTCACGTCTTTATTCGAGTTCACAAGACTGAAAGGTCGTTGCAAATGGCGGTCTGTTCCTGCTTTTAGAAACGTTTCCTGTTTTGTTAACTTTTATTAACTCTTTCTCTAACACTCTATTTCCTACACATCTCTTTCAAGCGTCAGTGAAAATATTTCTTGAAGTTATTTATCATCCGACTCATAACGTTCCAATCTTTACAAAAGATGTTCAGTATTTTAAATTTTCACTCTAAAATTACTCAACGACGAGACTGCAAGTAGGTTTACTTGCATTCCTTACTTCTTTATATATCCCCAAATCGGTTTCCATTTCATATTTACAATACACACACCATCAGATCCAACTTTCGTTACAAAACTTCCCAACGATCTTATCTCATCTGTGATTTATTCGTTTAAGTGCGTTCGCTGTCAGGCGAGCTACATTGGTAGTACTTTCCGCCAATATAAACTAAGAATAGATGAGCATCGAGAGATCTCTAGTAGCGTATTAAGTCCATTAAATAAACCCTCCAAATCATCTATAAGAGAACACTGCTTCACCACCGACCATCCCATTCACCTTCCCTCCTTTCAAAACATAAATACCAATAACAACAACAACCAACTAACCGCTCTTCATATCTCAGAATCTTTGCATATCCCTAAAGCAAAACCCACATTGAACGGTTATACTTCTGCTTTTGACCTGACCATGGCAGGATGATAAGTCTTTTATAGTTTCCCTTTCTTTGAATATTGTTTACTGTAAAAAAACGTCATATACTCAAGATTGATGCGAGATTTTATTGTATATTTTTAACCCTGTTTTGACGTTTTATAATATTTCAACTCTTATTTTATCTTTTTTGTTCAATTACAAATTTGATTAATGTTTTACCACATTTTAATGTTTAATTTATTATATTTGCAAGTTTTAGCATTGAAGATGGAAGTGTATTTCCGAAATGTTTGTTTACAATAAGAATGACAAATGTATGGGTTTTCTTATTCACCCTGAAGCTGAGATTCCCTTAGAATAAACCTTTGAGTGAGATTATATATACACACACACCACACACACACACACACACACACTGTATATATATATATATATATATATATATATATATATATATATATATATATATATACACACACACAGTGTGTTTCATAACATGTGGGACGCACTTTCAGGATCGATTCAGGACGTGAAATAAGTCTCGTACACTCTCACAAACATTGTCGGCAAGCAGTGTTTGTAAACAGTTTGCGGAAAGAGAATTGCTGGAACGCAAAACGGGCTGTAACTCGGAAACAAAGCAATTTCAGGCATATATTTATATGGACTTTTTAAATTGTTTTCAGGTCCTGAATGCATCCTGAAAGTGCGTCCCACATGTTATGAAACACCCTATATATATATATATATATATATATATATATATATATATATATATATATATATATATATATATATATATATATATGTATATATATATATATATATATATATATATATATATTCATCAAAGTTTCTACCACACTGTGCTAATAGATTAAGGTTTAGATAGAAACTAAAGGCTTTACTGCTTTTTATAAAAGCACCCCTCCGCCCATACCATCTAGTCGGGATACAAGTAGCACGCAGCATTATTGTCAAGTATATACAGGGTCATTGTACTAACGAGGCTTCCGTTATAGATCGGGGTGCATGATTCATCAGGAGCAAGAAGAACCACAAGTTTGTGTTTCTTCCCCAATGCATTACAACTGCACTCGTTTCAGTTACAAACACATTTATAGCACCTCTTGTTTACTCTACACAAACCGTACCAAGAATTCAGAATTTCGGTAGTGTCAAACCTTTCGCCCATCCATGATTTCAGCTTATTTCTGTACCGAAAGTGATTATAAGTTTTCTAACTTAATCTAATTAGAAGCCGAATTAATTATAATCTAACCCAACCAAACCCAATTCAACGCCCCTTATTGCAACCTATTTGGCACTATTCAGCCCAATGCTGTACTACATTTAACCCAACCACAACTACATCTGTCCCAACTATGTTAAACTATTATTTTACATCGTACCCAGTGAAGAATGACTGTACTCAGTGAAGAATGACTGTACCCAGTGAAGAGTGACTGTACATATATGATATGGTACTAAAGCATGGGTATGTACCCAGAATACCAATAGTGATGTTTGGAATTGTTTATCCTCTTTTGTAATGTCAGAAGGACATATGACAAAGGGGACTTATAGCTTTACTTAGGGTTCGAATAACTACCCCACCAAATGAAACCCAGGAAAGCACCTTAATAGCTGAAACTTACATGAGGTCTGATCGAAGTTTCAAACCCATCACCTTTAAATTAATAACCCTGTGCCTTACCAATAGGGTAATCAGACACGTCATGGCACTCATGGACCCAGAAAAGGTCGATATAGGCAAGTACTGTAAATCCTTCAAGGAAGGTAAGGTTAAGCGCTAAAAAAACCTTCAGACAAACATTTGATTCACTCTGAAAGAAAAAAAGGGGTAACCAGGGAGGGGGGCCAGTCCTGGTTCATGGCATGGTGTTTCTGATACCAAGATGGTCTTTGCAACTGTAATTAAATTATTTATATTTTGTACTCATCTCTCATCCCATACCTTTTTATTTAATGAATATACAGTATATACTGTATATATATAGTGTATATACGTGTGTGTGTGTGTGTGTGTGTGTGTGTGCGTGTGTGTGTGTGTGTGTGTGTGTGATATGTAGTAATGCAGAGTTAAGAATATTAATTTTTGTTTAAGATTATAATGTTTAATATAAATCATTTACTAATAATTGTGAAATTGTTTGAAATTGTTTAAAATGGGAAGAGTTGGCAATCCTGGACAGAGGCCGACAGAGAGCAGACTACCTCCACAAGGGAGTCAGTCTTCTAGGCAACGCGTTACGCGTGAGGTTTGCGTCATGTAACGTAAAGTTTAATTAATTGTTTGTGTTCCTCTCCGACGTAAAATGTTATCGTAAAATTCCGTACTCGCATCCCCCTAAATTACTTAAACCATTTTCGGAGTTAAATAAATAATAAAAAGTGTTAAAAGAGTGTTAATAAACTCCCCCTTTGTTTTGTAACGGACTTTCATAGTCTTGGCTCGGCGTGGCTACCATAGAATCTTTATACGGTACGGCGAAAAATTGTGTAGAGAAAGCAAGCGATAAACGAAGTAAAGAGCCGATAGAGAATAAATAAAGAAGAAAGTAATTAATAAAAGGCGTTCACTATATTTGGTGGCTAGCGGCGGTCTTACATCATATTTTGTATGAGGCTTACCCACGTGCTATTATTTCGATTAAAATTCTGCCGACCCGGTAAAATAGCCAATAGCGTTAATGAATATTTTATTTCGATTATTAAAATATGTAAATGCAAAGTTTACCCCGTTTGCAGGCAAATTTCGATTTTCATTCCTTAAAATTCATTATAAATGTAATTTCAAAATGGCGCCCATTGTTTTCCAAATTATTCTGAGTCACGTCGCTTCAAAATTTTTGCGCGTCAAAATTTGTTGTTTGAGATCGAGTCTAGACTCAAAACTTATTTTAGTCGTTACAGAGTCGGTAGAAAAACTTTTCCGACTCAATATTGCGAGTCATTATTACGTTAAATTTCGTTCATTAGGTCGGAGAGGACATAGTTTTGAAAATTATCGTGCTGCCTGAGGACTCAATTTTTCTTTTTTTCGTCTCTTCCACTGTTATGCCTGTTCAGCTTACCTTTGTTTACTTTTTGTGTTTAAACTTTTGGAATTAGTGATAATTGTGATCAGAATAAGGATTAATAAATAAATTTTATACGGTCCTGTCAAAATGTTTCAGCGAAAATTTGTACCGATTGTAAAACATTTCATGAACATGAAAAATTTTCTGGGTTTCATTAGCAGATTTTTGATTATATTTCGATTGGTTGTACATAAATTATAATGATAGGCTTATTTTAAATAATTGTTTATGTAAGTTTACGGGCTTTTTGCTTTGCTTCGCTTCGCGCTAAAATAGGATTACGTTATTTTAAGGGACAAATCGAAAAATAATCTTAAACATATTAATTTGTCAGATTATAGACTGGCCGTATAGGATTGTTAGACATTAAAATAAGCTAAATTCGTTTAACTGAAATAGAGAAATTGTGTTGTGAAATTTTCTATACATTCTTGTTGGATTTTTTTATATACTCATTAATTATATACTCATTAATTATATACTTACTTATTAACTTATACGTATATATTAGTTATATATATAATTATATATATTTATATACTCATAAAATTTGGTAGGTAGGCTGATTATCTATTTTTTTCCTCTCCGTTCCTTTCGTTCATTTCACGGCAATTCCGACATATTTTGTAAAATGGCTATTGTATTGTACTGAAGGATTTCTTGTAGGCCTATCGTTAAATATTGTTCGGAGATTAACCGTTACTACGGTATCTGTCTATTGAGTAGTAAATTCTTAGTTATTTAACAAAATTTTAATCGGTTTAACATAAATAATCATAGGATTTTTCTTTAATAAGCACAAATGTTATGCATTAAATTCTAAATTGTTCTTTCCGCGCATAACATTGAATTTATTAATTATAGGTCTAAAATTGCGGCTGTACAAATATTTTATGAAATTTGGATATTATAATTTTTTTTCGAATTACAGAAATTTGCGTAGAAAGTTTTCATATTGGTTCTTTGTTTTATAGATTCATTTAATTTTATTTTTATAGGTAGGCCGATTTTTCTTTTTCTTTCCAGTTCAATGACAATGGTAAAATTTTTATTGGGAATTTAGAGTGTATTCTAAAAAGGATGTTTTGATTTGATATTTTAATTTGGGTATTAGATATGAAAAATGTCCTTTTTTTTTAGTTCGAGCGTTTGCTTAGAAAAAAAAAAAAATTACAAAATTATGTCAGGATATAATGCAGTTTCATTCGGTTACGTAGGGATATTTGTATAGAGGTTCGCTTACAAACAAAGCGACCTCTCTCAATTAGGCAATGTTTTGTTTGTTTACAGTATGTTACGTGTATTTTTGAGTGCATATTATCTATTCTTATTTAGTATAACTATGCAAATTTTTAGTTTCACTTGGAAACGATAAATTACTGGGATTTTTGTGATTTGCAAACCATACTGGGGTTTCTGTTGAAGGAGAGAGTTGTCTCTCAGATGTAATTTGCGAATTGCGAGTTCAATTCATATGAAATTTGACGTTTCAAGTTGGAATTACTGTATTAAAATAATTTTTGGTAGTAATATTTAATTTTTTTTTACTTTTTAATAGCTGTTTTGGAAAATTATTATTGTTTAAACCTTCAGTCGGAGTTAACTAATGCATTTGAAACATTGGCTCAAGTGTACACTCGGAAATGGAGCCTTCTAGATAGCCAGTAACGTTTTTGTGGCGTCTTTGTGTGCTCCTCCTCAAAGGGCAAGAGGGTTCATGATTGTCAGAGAATGGATGACATGAAGTTTCTGGGGTTCATTTTGTCTTTTGTATTTAAAGTATTGATGTGATTTCTGACGATAGTTTGAACAATAATATTTCTTAAATTATACTAACAGTTACTATGTATGGGCGCTTTTATATTTATACTGTACAATTTTTTTCGTGCGTTTTATGACTTTTTTTATCTTCTCCGCTGTAACTGCCATAAGTGACCTTATTGGTAGCTAGATTTGATTAAATTTTTGCGAAATTTGAGATGTATTTTTTTTTTTTCCGTGAATTTGGCCAGAGCAAATGTGTAGTTAGTTGTTCGAAGTGAACTGTCGAGAAAATTCGATAAATTAAATATGAAATGATAAGCAGTACAGAAACACGTTTCGAATAAACTTTTTTTTCAAAATTTCAAAGGCTCGGTTTGGAGGCAACCAAGTTGAATCCGAGTTCCATCCAGTGAGTTTAGTCGACCGGATAGGTGATCGATCACCAATGAAGAGAGAGAGAGAGAAGAGGAAACCAGACTGCGCAGGGACTTGGCGCAGGATGGTTTCGGAAGAGAAGAGATAGAAGAGAGGAACCGAATGCGCAGACTTGGCGCAGGACAGTTTCGGAAGAGAAGAGAAGAGAAATTACGTGTGCAGGGTCTTGGCACACGAAAGTTTCGATCGAAGATGGTCTACTGGTATTTTTCGGGCAGTAGCTGGTCACGCTGCTCGAATGCTTCGCTAAATATGTGTTTTAGCACGCGGTAGGCAAGCCA
The DNA here is from genome assembly GCA_023014485.1 of Bathynomus jamesi. NCBI lineage: Eukaryota > Metazoa > Arthropoda > Malacostraca > Isopoda > Cirolanidae > Bathynomus > Bathynomus jamesi. The sequence continues at coordinate 579,590 of JAJOZX010001894.1, read as the reverse complement.
CGTGAGCTTGAACGGGTGTTAACTGTACTGTCCATACAGACATACAGTAGGTTCGTTGGGAAACGGCCTACGGCGGAGTGATCGTTTGATTGTTGCCAGTAGAAGAGTCTTTCAGCTGGACGTAGGAAGAGCAGCGTTCACCGACAAAAGTGGAGATGAGACAAGGCGAGTTTCTTCATCGACTTCTAGAATTGCAAATTCGTCCAATTCCAGCGCGTGGTCCCGCTTTCAGTATATCTCCCCCCCTGATCCTTTTAGAATTGGACGTCTCTTGTTTTTTTTTTCGCCATTGGAGAGAGAGCGGAACCATTATAGCGTGCTGCCCTGTTGCATGTTGATTGATGCAATCCCTTGCATTCTAGCGAAGTGAGCAGGAGAGCTGCGATTGAAAATTATCTAAACAACGTCCAGCAAATTAATGTACTGATTATTATGTAATGAAATTATAAGTGAAAGGGTGCGATTATTGCCCATATTTGTTGTATTTTTCGTGAAGTAGTATGTGCGCTCTTGGTCAGTATTTTATGTAAACTTTTTCTTATTTTTTCTATGTCGCCCTGATAGTAACTGTATAACTATACAAATAATTGTTTCAAATGTAAAGCGATCGTTGATGAGAATCGCGGAATAGATTGTGAACTTGAGATTTGTGTAGCCACTGTAAGAAAATTTTCCGTTATTTTTTTTGGCATGTATAGATTAGTTACAGGTTGTAATTTAATTATTAGTGTGAAATGTTATTTTATGCAAATGTGAAAATTATAAAGTTTCGGTTTTATATGATACAAAATATATGTGTGGAATTTGTCATTCTAATTATTTCTTGTCTATCTCAACTTTGAATTGTTAAAAAAAAAAAAAAAAAAATTGCAAAATATATAAATTTGTTGAATAAATTTATTAAATTGTTAAACGATATTAATAAGTTTTCCTAATGAAAAATTATTTTCAAGGGGGTGATGCGAGTGTAGTAATGCCCAGTTAAGAATATTAATTTTTGTTTAAGATTATAATGTTTAATATAAATCATTTACTAATAATTGTGAAATTGTTTGAATTGTTTAAAATGGGTAGAGTTGGCAATCCTGAACAGAGGCCGACAGAGCAGCACTACCCCACAAGGGAGTCAGTCTTCTAGGCAACGCGTTACGCGTAAGGTTGGCGTCATGTAACGTAAAGTTTAATTAATTGTTTGTGTTCCTCTCCGACGTAAAATGTTATCGTAAAATTCCGTACTCGCACCCCCTAAATTACTTAAACCATTTTCGGAGTTAAATAAATAATAAAAAGTGTTAAAAGAGTGTTAATAAACCCCCCTTTGTTTTGTAACGACTTTCATAGTCTTGGCTCGGCGTGGCTACCATGAATATAATTGTAAAGTAGTGTTGAAATGAGTAGAGAAAGCAAGCGATAAATGAAATAAAGAGCCGATAGAGAGTAAATAAGAAGAAAGTAATTAATAAAAGGCGTTCACTATATTTGGTGGCTAGCGGCGGTCTTACATCATATTTTGTATGAGGCTTACCCACGTGCTATTATTTCGATTAAAATTCTGCCGACCCGGTAAAATAGCCAATAGCGTTAATGAATATTTTATTTCGATTATTAAAATATGTAAATGCAAAGTTTACCCCGTTTGCAGGCAAATTTCGATTTTCATTCCTTAAAATTCATTATAAATGTAATTTCAAAATGGCGCCCATTGTTTTCCAAATTATTCTGAGTCACGTCGCTTCAAAATTTTTGCGCGTCAAAATTTGTTGTTTGAGATCGAGTCTAGACTCAAAACTTATTTTAGTCGTTACAGAGTCGGTAGAAAAACTTGTCCGACTCAATATTGCGAGTCATTATTACGTTAAATTTCGTTCATTAGGTCGGAGAGGACATAGTTTTGAAAATTATCGTGCTGCCTGAGGACTCAATTTTTCTTTTTTTCGTCTCTTCCACTGTTATGCCTGTTCAGCTTACCTTTGTTTACTTTTTGTGTTTAAACTTTTGGAATTAGTGATAATTGTGATCAGAATAATGATTAATAAATAAATTTTATACGGTCCTGTCAAAATGTTTCAGCGAAAATTTGTACCGATTGTAAAACATTTCATGAACATGAAAAATTTTCTGGGTTTCATTAGCAGATTTTTGATTATATTTCGATTGGTTGTACATAAATTATAATGATAGGCTTATTTTAAATAATTGTTTATATAGATTTACGGGCTTTTTGCTTTGCTTCGCTTCGCGCTAAAATAGGATTACGTTACATTTTAAGGGACAATCGAAAAATAATCTTAAACATATTAAATTTGTCAGATTTGGCCGTATAGGATTGTGTTAAATTTCAAAATAAGCAAATTCGTTTAACTGAAATAGAGAAATTGTGTTGTGAAATTTTCTATAATTTTTTGGATTTTTTTATATATCATTAATTATATACTCATTAATTATATACTTACTTATTAACTTATACGTATATATTAGTTATATATATAATTATATATATTTATATACTCATAAATTTGGTAGGTAGGCTGATTATCTATTTTTTTCCTCTCCGTTCCTTTCGTTCATTTCACGACAATTCCGACATATTTGTAAAATGGCTATTGTATTGTACTGAAGGATTTCTTGTAGGCCTATCGTTAAATATTGTTCGGAGATTAACCGTTACTACGGTATCTGTCTATTGAGTAGTAAATTCTTAGTTATTTAACAAAATTTTAATTGGTTTAACATAAATAATCATAGGATTTTTCTTTAATAAGCACAAATGTTATGCATTAAATTCTAAATTGTTCTTTCCGCGCATAACATTGAATTTATTAATTATAGGTCTAAAATTGCGGCGGTACAAATATTTTATGAAATTTGGATATTATAATTTTTTTTCGAATTACAGAAATTTGCGTAGAAAGTTTTCATATTGGTTCTTTGTTTTATAGATTCATTTAATTTTATTTTTATAGGTAGGCCGATTTTTATTTTTCTTTCCAGTTCAATGAAATGGTAAAATTTTTATTGGGAATTTAGAGTGTATTCTAAAAAGGATGTTTTGATTTGATATTTTAATTTGGGTATTAGAAATGAAAAATGTCCTTTTTTTTAGTTCGAGCGTTTGCATAGAAAAAAATTACAAAATTATGTCAGGATATAATGCAGTTTCATTCGGTTACGTAGGGATATTTGTATAGAGGTTCGCTTACAAACAAAGCGACCGCTCTCAATTAGGCAATGTTTTGTTTGTTTACAGTAGGTTACGTGTATTTTTGAGTGCATATTATCTATTCTTATTTAGTATAACTATGCAAATTTTTAGTTTCACTTGGAAACGATAAATTACTGGGATTTTTGTGATTTGCAAACCATACTGGGGTTTCTGTTGAAGGAGAGAGTTGTCTCTCAGATGTAATTTGCGAATTGCGAGTTCAATTCATATGAAATTTGACGTTTCAAGTTGGAATTACTGTATTAAAATAATTTTTGGTAGTAATATTTAATTTTTTTTACTTTTTAATAACTGTTTTGGAAAATTATTATTGTTTAAACCTTCAGTCGGGTTAACTAATGCATTTGAAACATTGGCTCAAGTGTACACTCGGAAATGGAGCCTTCTAGATAGCCAGTAACGTTTTTGTGGCGTCTTTGTGTGCTCCTCCTCAAAGGGCAAGAGGGTTCATGATTGTCAGAGAATGGATGACATGAAGTTTCTGGGGTTCATTTTGTCTTTTGTATTTAAAGTATTGATGTGATTTCTGACGATAGTTTGAACAATAATATTCTTAAATTATACTAACAGTTACTATGTATGGGCGCTTTTATATTTATACTGTACAATTTTTTTCGTGCGTTTTATGACTTTTTTTATCTTCTCCGCTGTAACTGCCATAAGTGACCTTATTGGTAGCTAGATTTGATTAAATTTTTGCGAAATTTTGAGATTGTATTTTTTTTTTCCGTGAATTTGGCCAGAGCAAATGTGTAGTTATTGTTTCGAAGTGAACTGTCGAGAAAATTCGATAAATTAAATATGAAATGATAAGCAGTACAGAAACACGTTTCGAATAAACTTTTTTTTCAAAATTTCAAAGGCTCGGTTTGGAGGCAACCAAGTTGAATCCGAGTTCCATCCAGTGAGTTTAGTCGACCGGATAGGTGATCGATCACCAATGAGAGAGAGAGAAGAGAAACCAACTGCGCAGGGACTTGGCGCAGGATGGTTTCGGAAGAGAAGAGATAGAAGAGAGGAACCGAATGCGCAGGGACTTGGCGCAGGACAGTTTCGGAAGAGAAGAGAAATTTACGTGTGCAGGGTCTTGGCACACGAAAGTTTCGATCGAAGATGGTCTACTGGTATTTTTCGGGCAGTAGCTGGTCACGCTGCTCGAATGCTTCGCTAAATATGTGTTTTAGCACGCGGTAGGCAAGCCACGTGAGCTTGAACGGGTGTCTAAGACTGTACTGTCCATACAGACATACAGTAGGTTCGTTGGGAAACGGCCTACGGCGGAGTGATCGTTTGATTGTTGCCAGTAGAAGAGTCTTTCAGCTGGACGTAGGAAGAGCAGCGTTCACCGACAAAAGTGGAGATGAGACAAGGCGAGTTTCTTCATCGACTTCTAGAATTGCAAATTCCGTCCAATTCCAGCGCGTGGTCCCGCTTTCAGTATATCTCCCCCCCTGATCCTTTTAGAATTGGACGTCTCTTGTTTTTTTTTTCGCCATTGGAGAGAGAGCGGAACCATTATAGCGTGCTGCCCTGTTGCATGTTGATTGATGCAATCCCTTGCATTCTAGCGAAGTGAGCAGGAGAGCTGCGATTGAAAATTATCTAAACAACGTCCAGCAAATTAATGTACTGATTATTATGTAATGAAATTATAAGTGAAAGGGTGCGATTATTGCCCATATTTGTTGTATTTTTCGTGAAGTAGTATGTGCGCTCTTGGTCAGTATTTTATGTAAACTTTTTCTTATTTTTTCTATGTCGCCCTGATAGTAACTGTATAACTATACAATAATTGTTTCAAATGTAAAGCGATCTTTGATGAGAAATCGCTGGAATAGATTGTGAACTTGAGATTTGTGTAGCCACTGTAAGAAAATTTTCCGTTATTTTTTTTGGCATGTATAGATTAGTTACAGGTTGTAATTTAATTATTAGTGTGAAATGTTATTTTATGCAAATGTGAAAATTATAAAGGTTTCGGTTTTAATATGATACAAAATATATGTGTGGAATTTGTCATTCTAATTATTTCTTGTCTATCAACTTTGAAATTGTTAAAGAAAAAAAAAAAAAAAATTGCAAAATATATAAATTTGTTGAATAAATTTATTAAATTGTTAAACGATATTAATAAGTTTTCCTAATGAAAAACTTATTTTCAAGGGGGTGATGCGAGTGTAGTAATGCCTAGTTAAGAATATTAATTTTTGTTTAATTAAGATAATGTTTAATGTAAAATCATTTACTAATAATTGTGATTTAAATTGTTTAAAATGGGTAGAGTTGGCAATCCTGAACAGAGGCCCACAGAGCAGACTACCCCCACAAGGGAGTGAGTCTTCTAGGCAACGCGTTACGCGTAAGGTTGGCGTCATGTAACGTAAAGTTTAATTAATTGTTTGTGTTCCTCTCCGACGTAAAATGTTATCGTAAAATTCCGTACTCGCACCCCCCTAAATTACTTAAACCATTTTCGGAGTTAAATAAATAATAAAAAGTGTTAAAAGAGTGTTAATAAACCCCCCTTTGTTTTGTAACGACTTTCATAGTCTTGGCTCGGCGTGGCTACCATGAATTTAAAGTAGTGTTGAAAAAGTAGAGAAAGCAAGTGATAAATGAAATAAAGAGCCGATAGTAGAGTAAATAATGAAAGAAAGTAAAAAAATAATAAAAGTGTTCACTATAGATTACAACGCAAGGAATGAATAAATAAATCATATTTAATAAAGTTCACGTGAAAATTGTCACTTATTCACCACACACACACACACACACATATATATATATTTATATATATATGCAGAGAGAGAGAGAGAGAGAGAGAGAGAGAGAGAGAGAGAAGAGAGAGAGAGAGAGAGAGAGAGATATTATGTTAATATTATGAATATGGTAAAAATATTTCACTGAATCTTGGACCACGCAAGTGAGAATTTGCACAAAATACCTGTGATATATTCTAATTAATTAAAAAACTTCCTGTCTCCAGTGTTTCATTATAATCATTGATTCTAACGCAGATGCCGATAGTAGATACTATTTGCATACAGTAGAACGAATAATTAAACTATAGGAATAGTTTGAGAGAGCGTCCATCATCCTTAGAGACTGTCGAGATACGTTCAAAGATAAAAATCCACACCATGAGACATATCGAATTATAATGTTTTTATGTCTTAAAAGTTGTTAAGTTCTGTCTGTAGACTTATCAAGTTTGATATTTTAAAAATAGACTTATTTATTACTTAAAACTCCAAAGAATTGTTATAAAGCATCGAATTTAGATTAAAAATACCTCCCTCCCCCTGCCCCATTTATTTTTAGTTTCTCAAAATCCTTTGATGCTTCACTTATACTGCCTTCTTCCGGATGTGTCCCTTTTTTGTCCGACCACCGACGTATCTTCATTTCCGATCCACTGTCAACCAAACCTATTCAGTCCGTAATCAGTTCCACTTCCGGAGTATGTATATATATATATATGATCAAATCCACAAGAAAAGAAAATGATTCCAAGGCCTTTCGTGTATTCAGAAGTACACCTCGTCAGGAAATGAAGGAAGAAGGCGAGATGACAAAAATATACATATGTACAGCGGGACAGAAAAATAAAAAGATTAGCACATGATTAACTGATTTTACTTCCTGTCCTGTTGTACATATGTATATATTTTTTTATCTCGCTTTCTCCCTTCATTCCCTGACGAGGTGTACTTCTAACTACACGAAAGGACCTTGGAATCATTTTTCTTTTTCCTTGTGGGTTTGCTCATTCATTCATTTCACGTGTTTTATATGAAATTTAATCCATGTATACCACACACACACACACACACACACACCACACACACACACACACGAGGTAAACAT
>JAJOZX010001894.1:542500-565000 GCA_023014485.1 Bathynomus jamesi | reverse complement strand
GTCTAGAAATAATAGAGGCGCGAAATCTAGAGCAGAATTTTTTTAGAAATGTCGTCTAGAACTAATAGAGGAGCGAAATCTAGAGCAGATTTTTCTAGAAATGGCGTCTAGAAATAATAGAGGAGCGAAATCTAGAGCAGAATTTTTCTAGAAATGGCGTCTAGAAATATTTTATTCGGATTTTACTGTCTAGGAAATGTTATCGAGGAATTTTTTTCTAGAAAATTTTCACTTTTTTTTATATAAGTTACGTTAAAGTATAATATAGTAAAGTTAGGTTAAATTAGCTTAGATTAGATTAAATTTGGTTAGGTTAGATTAGGTCTTGTTATGTTTCGTCTTCTTTGTTATAGTGTAGATCTATCAAATACTTTCATCGAGATATTTGTTTTGTCTCGAATCAAAAATTTCTCGACGTCTCGAGAATTTGTTCCATCGTTCAAAAGTTTGGATCAATGAAAGAAAGCCACCCCCAGCTAACTAACGAAAATATAACGACCTAACCTAACCAGTCGTCAAAGGCGTACAGTTGACCTAACGATTGGTTAGGTTAGGTCATGATATTTTCGTTAGTTAGCCTTATAGAGCTAACTAAAGAAGGCTGAGGGCGGCTTTCTTTCATTGATCCAAAAGTTTTGGTTTACGAAGGCTCCAGTGCTAAAATGATCTAATCTAATCTAACTTTACCTAACCTGACCTAACTTTACCTAATCTTCATTTACAAAGACAACTATCGGGAGATCTGTAGACGATCAAATTCGAGTAAACTTTTTCTCGACACCATTTCGACAAAAATTCTATTCTACTTTTTATTCAATCGTTCAAAATGTCCCCGAACTAACAGCTCATGTACCATCGATTCCTACAGGTTGGGATAACTTGTGACGTCGAGTAAATGTGTCTTTGTGTATTCCGACTGTTAGGACCGATGGTACATAAGAACAGGGAACTTTAAAAACTGGAGTCTAGATTTAAAGATTCTAAATTTTTCGTAATATGTATTATTCGTAATATGTATGTAATATGTATGTAATATGTATTATTCGTAATATGTATGTAATATGTATTATTCATAATATGTATAGTTTTGAGTGAGTAGAGATATTTCAATAACCAGTTCAAACTAATGAAATTATTAAAAAATGAGGAAATTTATTTAAAAATTATAAATTAGATAGATAAATTAAAAAGTTTTGACAAGTAGAGGTTGATTTTTTGTATTGACGGGGTGATGTGGAGGCGGGGACGGGAAGAGTGTTGTAGCCTGTTTTCATAAAATCAGCAATAAAAAAATGTTCACTTCTAGATGAATTTTCATTCTGCATGTCTAGTTCTCTGTCTGTCTATTTCTCTGTCTGTTTCTAGCTGCTAAGCAATGAGGTTTTTTTCCTTCAATATACTTAATATACTTCCCACCATTTTGAGCCTTATTCCCTGCATCAAATTATGGACAGTAAAAATGGCCATCAAAATGAACATTACAGTAAAATTCACATCTCAATAGCGTCACTGTAAAACCTTGAATCACGCATGCTGTTCATTTAGCCTTAATATACACTGCAAGGTACAGTAATAGTTCAACAAACTTTTGTGAAGTTGAACTTCAAACTTGTATTCAGAAGATATAAGTTAATAAGCCTTTGTCAAGTTCTACAATAATTGTGAATTTCAAATAAACCCCGGAATGTATAGCGGGGTTCAATTGGACGCCGGCATGCGAGATGATTTGATTCATCTGTGCAATCTAGGGTTAAATAAATGCGAAGAATTTTGAAATTGCTTTTGATCTTCGCTTCGAGTTTAGTTGTTAAGTATCTAATTTTAAAGTTCAGGTTATACACAAGTGCTTTAACAACCTCAAAAATGTTCTCAACATGACGACGAAGATATCAGAGGACCTGGAAATCAGTGAGTAATTGTATTTGAGCAGCTCTCTCTCTCTCTCTCTCTCTCTCTCTCTCTCTCTCTCTCTCTCTCACACACACACACGTGTGTGTGTGTGCACATCTCCGCATAACCGAGGTACCGACTTTCTAAATCCATCTAACTAAAAAATTGATTAATCAAACTTAATTTAACCTAACCTAACCTTATAATGCCATCGAATCGAGAAGGGCGTAATAAGTGTTTCGGATACAACTGAGGGCTCGAAGGGGGTTTCTGTTAAGTCATTAAATAATGAGGTACTCGTTAATCTATATATATATATATATATATATATATATATATATATATAATCTTTTAATATGCTGAGGTACCAAAAGTGTTACCTCACTCAAATTTGTCTCTGTACATCTGTAAATTACCACACACTCGACCTCATTTACTCACAGCTTCCTCCCACCTTCACCTGCCCCAACACACACTAAGAAAGTTATTTAGGGTATATGTAACATTTTCCGTTATTAACCTAATCATATATCTCTAGAATTAGTAATTGAAACTATCCCAAATATCCCAAATATCCCAAATATCCCAAAGACTTGAGTAAAATTGATTTTGCTTAATTTCTAGGTTTGCCTTACTATTTACAGAACTCATTGTGGGGAAAACTTGTAATTAAGAACAAGACATCTATCGCTTAAAGCATTGAGTTTATCGATTAAATGTGTCGCTTAAATGTATCACTAAAATATATCGATAAAATGTATCGCTTGAACGTAATCGTTCAAATGTATCGTTTAAAGATCTCACTCAAATGTGTCATTTAAATGTATAACTAAGATGTACCTAATGCGACACTTTAATGTATCTTTCTCAAATATGTCGCTTAGGTGTATCGCTTAAATGACTAGGATACATTAGGCGGTAACTCCAGTTAGAATCAAATGATTTGAGAAATTACTGATACCAAGTAGTGATATTATCGTTTTCTAATATTCAATAACATGATCAAACTTCCTTCGAACTTTTACTCCAATTTTTAGCTGAAAAACATCTACAGACAACTCGCGAATAGTCGCACAAATGGGGCGGTCGAGGTGTACGACGAAGCGAAACGTGCGATAATGCGGAGGTCTATTATCACATAAAATACTGTACTTTAAGACTTGATACGTACATTGATTAAGGTGTGTATATAATTGTGGACGAGATTGTATGCAATGCAAGTTTAGTAAAACATGGTTCGGGTCACCTTTACGACTGAAAGGATATTGCCTTATAAAGTTACGTTACTCTAAACACATGGGGTATTCCAGCTGGATTTAATCATTGAATGCCATGACGAAGAACGGAGATCATGACAAAATGCTTAACATCTAAATTTAAAACTAAATCTTAACATTAATTGAATTTCTTGCAAACTTTAAGACTAAACTAAACCTAGTGAAACTGTACAAAGGCGCGTGATGTCAAAGCTTACTCCTTCTTCTTGAACAAATCAGTGATTTTTGGATCACGATTTTGGTAGTAAGCCCAGGAATATTTTGTATGAGGCTTATGCAGCGTTTGCTCACTTTCAGTAGAACGCCCTATTTCATGAGCTTCATCCTCGACCATATTACTCATTTCCATCAGGCCAGTCATGATCTTTTTGGCACTGTCTTTACCAGTGCCAACAGGATCAATTTTGGCCATAAACTCTTCTTCAGTCTCTTCTGGATGGGGATCATTTAATACGAGCATAGCGAGCTCTTTAGAACTGAGGTCCTCCCTATGCTCTGCCAGCTGTTCCTTAATGTCATCGGATTCGGTCTCATCGCAGCCAGGGGTGTTTCTAGTCATCTCGGCAAGATGAGTTATGGGAACCTCTCTCTCTGCCGGGTTGTGGAATCCTTCAAAGTTGTCTGGCAGAAAAGAACCTGAACGCTCTCCAAAACTTTAATGAAGGTGGATTCTTTAACCTCATTTCATGCTGCATCAATATCATAGACACAATTCAGAATGGTATGAGATGTCCAAAAAGATTTCAGGTTCTGATTCCCCCTGGAAATGGCTCTATCAGCAGACTGCATTTTAGAATGTTTTCAGTTTCAGCAGGATCATCACAAATGGAAGCTAAGGAAAGGAATTCTGGCAAATTTTCAATGAAAGTGATCATCCTGCTCGGCATTTTGGTTGTATAAATTCGCTTAAAAGCAGCGATGATGCACTGACCCATTGGGTGGATAATCAAAATAGAGTTAGGTGGCAGAAAGATCACTTTAAAATTAGGATCACACGATTCAAGACTGCTTGGATGACTGGGCGCATTATCAAGGCGCAGCAGGCCTTTTTGAGACAAATTTTGTTCTGCCAAAACAGGGAGACGATGGATGGTCAAATTCTCATCTAGGGTTGCGTCTCACCAAGAAGAATGGCCCACGATAATCGCCAGAAAATGGATAGCGATTATCGCGATTAATCAAAATCCAATTTTATAAAACGACGAAAAGTAAAGTAATGTTACAACTATGAAATTGAATTTTATAAAACTATGAAAGTTGTAGTAAGGAAAATCGTAGTCAGTAAATGTAATCCACACTTGTAGTAATTCAGTTTTATAAAACTATCATTTACATTAATGGCACACTGCCGCAAATACGATTTCTGCTTTTGTGACGATATGTATATGTATATATGTATATGTGTAAAATTGTAGAATATTTAAAAAAATGTTGTTTAGTTGTTTTGTTGTTTTACTATTTGTTTAGTTGTTTTGTTGTTTTACTATTTGTTTAGTTGTTTTGTTGTTCTACTATTTGTTTAGTTGTTTTGTTGTTTTACTATTTGTTTAGTTGTTTTGTTGTTTTACTATTTGTTTAGTTGTTTTGTTGTTTTACTATTTGTTTAGTTTTGTTGTTTTACTATTTGTTTAGTTGTTTTGTTGTTTTACTATTTGTTTAGTTTTGTTGTTTTACTATTTGTTTAGTTGTTTTGTTGTTCTACTATTTGTTTAGTTGTTTTGTTGTTTTACTATTTGTTTAGTTGTTTTGTTGTTCTACTATTTGTTTAGTTGTTTTGTTGTTTTACTATTTGTTTAGTTGTTTTGTTGTTTTACTATTTGTTTAGTTGTTTTGTTGTTTTACTATTTGTTTAGTTTTGTTGTTTTACTATTTGTTTAGTTGTTTTGTTGTTTTACTATTTGTTTAGTTTTGTTGTTTTACTATTTGTTTTGTTGTTTTGTTGTTCTACTATTTAGTTTGTTTTGTTGTTCTACTAGTTGTTTAGTTGTTTTGTTGTTCTACTAGTTGTTTAGTTGTTTTGTTGTTTTACTATTTCTTTAGTTGTTTTGTTGTTTTACTATTTGGTTGAAAAATAACAGTGTTGCCGATTATCACCAAGCCTAAAATGCCTGACGATAATCTCCATTTGAAAACTGGCGAGCGATTATCGTGATTCTCGCGATTATCACCAGACCCTAGTTTGATTAACATTAAAGATTTGTTTCGACGAATAGTCTTCAAGAAGCTCTTCAATCTTGGATTTGAAATTGTTTGCAGTCACCTGATCACCACTTCCAGTTTTGCCCTGCATCGAACCCATATCATGACATGGCGACGCATGAAACGATTTATCTTACCATCAGAAGGAACCAAAGGGGGTTTAGGATAGTTAGAGCCTGATGGCAAGACATCATAAATTTCCCTTGCCTTCTGTGAGATAATATCATAAGTCAAAGGAACCCCATGATGCCGTTGGGCTTGCATCCATTGATTTAAGCCAGCCTCAACCTTTTCAAAACAACCATGTTGCACATATTTACAATCTTTAGGTTTCTTAGGGGTGGAAAATTCCTGTTCAATCTTATCGGCATCTCGCTTCCAGTCGTAAAGAGTACACCTGGAACAGGCAAAGATGCAATGGAGGCACCTTTTCGGATTTTGCCCACGACTTCCTCTTTTGCACAATAATGGAATAATTTAATTTTACACCTTTCTTATGACCACCTTTCTGGGAATTACACCATCGGCCATACAAACATTACAGCTGACGAGTATTGAGGTAAAAATTAATGACTGGAAAATGATGAAAAAACATTGTTTAATGAAGCACAGCGAACATTCACATACTACACATTCAACACCTGACAAAGGACTAACATCTGAGGCCCAGAGAAAGGCGGAAGATGGCGAGTGAGGCATCGCACGGGACGCCGAGCCGTTATCGTACTCCAGATGTGCGATGAGCACCCAAAATCTCAGAAACGCGGGAAAATGCGAGGGCAATGATATGATGATGCGGAGAGGGTGTACGATAATTCGGAGGTTATATATAGAGGAGGTCAATGCGAAGAAGCGAATATACGACCATTCGGAGTGCGACCATTCGCGAGTTGTATGTAGTCAAAATTTTGTGTGGAAGTTTGCCTGAAATTCTTGGTGCATAGTTTGAAGGCATACCTTACGTTGAACTACGATAAGCCAAAATTTAGGCATTTATTCCAAAATTTATTCTATGAGTATATATGTCTATAGAAATAGATAGATAGATAGATAGATAGATAGATAGATAGATAGGTAGATAGACAGGTAAATAAAGAGATAGAAAAACAGAAAAATAACTAAATAGATAGATAGATAGATAAAGAGAGAGAGAGAGAGAGAGAGAGAGAGAGAGAGAGAGAGAGAGAGAGAGAGAGAGAGATATTGTATGTGAGAGATAACCACAGTTAAATTCTTTAAAGAATTCAAAAATAAATGAAATAAGATAAAAAAAAAATTTTAGATTCAAATTCTATTTTCGTTTCATGCTTTGATGATAAAATCTTTTAGATTTTAATATAAGATAAAATGTTTTATTTAAAGCAAACTGAATTTATTATCAAAAGAAAATAGTATATTTTTGTTATACTTGTTACAAAATTTTAAAAAACTCGATATATTCGTATAATATGGAAAAAACCTCAAATCAACTGCGAAAACAGTTTTCTAAAATTATATTATTGTGGGTCTTCCTACAGTTTGCGTTAAAGTATTTTTTTGGATAGATTACGTACATTATCTAAGAACCCATGTCTCATTCTTCATGGAGTGGCACAACGCTTGAGTTCGTAACTGAAAATACTCGTATCCATAACGCAATACATACAGTAAATTTTAATATATTCTAAAGTATTCAGGTTGAATTCTTGTATTTTTCACAAATGTGGAAAGAAACTTGCCATTTAAGGTGGAAAAATCTATGGGAAAATTACGTACATTTTCAAAATACAGTATAAGTTCATAATTGGTTGAAAAATTCAGACCAATGTGAAACCAATTATATGTGCCGCATACATTCTCATTGTAAAGAGTTAAGTGTTTTTTATTTATTTATAAATTTATTTATTTATTTTATTGTTTACATTATTTTTTCAACTAATTATGAATTAGTGTTGAATTTCAAAATTTTCAGTATTATTTCCATAAATTTTACTTTCTCGGTGAACTTCTTTCCACAAATGTTGTTAATATTATGTGTGTGCTAACGACATAGTTCATTCTAGCTATATACCCTTCTAATAATAATAATAATGAACAACAAAAGCTACCCCTTAAAAAATGGCACCACTCATCAAATTTCTAAAAGCAACAATAACCGAGAGAAGATAAAATTTATCAGTCGTGATAAGGTAGCGAGTGATAATTCTGATAAACGACTGAATAAAATGGGCAGGGTTTGGTCCTTTATTCATCCCAAAACAGTCGTACGACCACTGCACAAAAGCAGGTTCTCCAGTCCATTAATATTCCCCATGCAGAGATTAAATCCTTGTGCAGTTTTTTTGCTCTTTGAATGTTGTTTTCGCGTAGCAATTATGAATAAAAGGGGACGTTTAAAAGTAAGTAAGGGGAAGTTCAAAAGAAGTAAAGAGAAGTTTAAAAGTAAGTGAGGGGAAGATTAAAAGTAAGTAAGGGGAAGTTTCAAAGTAAGTAAGGGGAAGTTTAAAAGTAAGTGAGGGGAAGTTTAAAGTAAGTAAGGGGAAACTTAAAGTAAGTAAGGGAAGTTTAAAGTAAGGGAAGTTTAAAGTAAGTAAGGGGAAGTTTAAAGTAAGTAAGGGGAAGTTAAAGTAAGTAAGGGGAAGTTTAAAAGTAAGTAAGAGAAGTTTAAAAGTAAGTAAGGGGAAGATTAAAAGTAATAAGGGGAAGTTTAAAAGTAAGTAAGGGGAAGTTTAAAAGTAAGTAAGGAGAGATTAAAAGTAACTTTTGACCCTAATTCCATTAATGTCCTTAAAAAGTAACCCCCCCCACTCAAAAACAAATGAAGACAAGAGAATGCTATTTCACTTGAAAGTTCTATTCTGATTTTATAAAGGGTGAGTCAAAAGTCCTGCCTCAAAATAACTATACAATAAATACCTTTGAAGCAGGATTTTTGACTCACCCTGTATATATAGAGATTGGCAAATATGAGATAAGGAGAGGATTATGTTAATTTTGTTGAATTGTCATTATACATTCCAAAGTCAGTAATAATATGGTAATAAAGTATAATTTGTACAGTATGTTTTCTACTACAGGGTGTTCAAAACGAAACGCAACTCAGAAAAGAAAAGGTTTAGTTACAATAATATATACATTCTCCAATGGGTTGCGTATCTTTTTGAGCACCCTGTATTATGAATACCATACGAAATCGGATGTAATTTTCTCAGAATGTGGCATGTCTGAATGGATTCAGAAGGTTCAGGCGTATGATAATCAGTAATTACAGACTTTGTACAGATTATTTTGTGTTGCAATTCCCTCCGTCAAAATTTGTTTTTGTTTTTTTTAGTAAGTTGGGTTTGGGCAGGGGGTGGGAGGGAGATAAAATGTTCTATCACGCGAGAGTTCATTCCATCACCCTTTTAATACCTTCAGATCTTTGCTGAGATTGTATAAGATCTTTGGACGATAACACGCCCCTTTAGGGTTAATTGGAGATATTAAATGCGTGTCTTAGTTGTTATACAGGCGATTATGCACAATAGGACAAAATAAATTAATAGGATTGTATTCTAGGACCTACGCATTAATGTTTTGATTGTATGTCTTTATATGATTTGATATAGTTGATATAAACATTAAGTTAGAAAAAAAACAAAAATTTCGAAAACGTTTTTCAAACACCACAATTAAGGAGTTCCTGAGGGAGGTAGTAAGGGAGGGGGAACCTTACCTTTTTATGTCTGAATCAGGTATGAGGAACATAATAACCTTCCAACCTATTCTTTTGTCAGCGTTAATCTTAGCATTTTATAAATTCACAAACTTTAAGGACAAGTTTACACCTTTTTCATTTTACGTTCACCTCTAAGTGATTCTCAAGATTTGACTCTACAAACAACAACGTATACGATATATATATATATATATATATATATATATATATATATATATGGCCAAAAGAAACCGAAAAATCAACACTGTGACATAAACAAACTTTCAAAGATAAATAGAGAGAACTTTCTCTTTTAAACGGAGAAAAAGTGTCTTTACGCTTAAAAAAAAAGAGGTTGGGGGGGGAGGGAGGGAGGGAGGGGGGGAGGGAGAGGTGTTGAATAAGGTAAAAACAAAGAAAAGCTAAAGCAAAAATAAAGAAAAAGGAAAAAAATAAAAAATCCTGGAAAAGTTCCAAACTCATATTTATTCCAGTCGTTTATTTGTCTTTCTTCTTTTGATTTACTTCTGCAACATTTAAAATTCTCACGTAGCTTTTTCTATCCCGAATTTAGAGTTGACGTCTCAGTCGAAATCGCTGAACTGAAACCAACCAACTAAATTGCACGAGGCGGCAATCCAAAATCTCTTCTTCGAAACTTGGTTGGAACAGAAATGTTGTTACCTTCCTCTACCTAGTGATTATCATTTAAAAGAATACAGCAAAAAAATGGAAATACGATTTAGCCCAATAACTACAGCGATATATATATATATATATATATATATATATATATATATATATATATATGTACACACACACACACACTCGTGTGTGTATATATATATATATATATATATATATATATATATATATATATATATATATATATATATGCTGCAAACCCACAGGAAAAAGAAAAACGATTCCAAGGCCTTTCGTGTATTCAAAGCTACACCTCGTCAGGGAATGAAGATAAAAGGCGAGAAGCCCATAAATATATACAACGTACAGGAAAACCAAAACAATTAGCACATACTTAACAAGGGTTAATGAGAGGCAAAAGAAATTTTAACATGATGTCAATATTTCCGAAAGTGAGGTGACTTTAGCCAAAGGTTGTGTGTATAGTGCTTTTAATACGAGGTTTGAATCGAATTATCCTTTGAGGTTTGGAAAAGCCCTAAAAACACTGAAAAATAATGATTCATTACATATTACTAAAGCGGACAAATCCAATTCGATCATCATCATGGACAAAAACAGTTATGTTGAAAAGATGAATACGTTATTAAGTGACGTGACACGTACAAACCTCTAAATAGAGACCCATTGGAGGATGTTAATAAAATGTTTAACAGAAAATTAAGAGAAATATTAAAAAATAACTATAATGGGCTTTCACAGCAGTTTCTTAGTATCAATTCGTCACTACCATATCTGTACGGCTTAGTAAAAACACACAAAGTTAATAATCCCATGAGGCCTATTGTTAGCTCAGTGGGCTCCGTAACCCATAAGCTATCAAAATGGTTAGTTAGTTTATTAACGCTGTTAGTTGGCTCTATTTCTGAGTCACATATTGTAAATAGCATGGATCTTATTGACAAACTGAAATTCCCTAATGACCCTAATTTCAAATTGGTAAGCTTCGATGTATGCTCGCTATTCACAAAAGTCCCTGTTGATGACCTACTTGATTTTTTAAAAGATAAGATCTCTGAATATTCTTTCCCTGTTCAACACAGCACTCTTATTGAGTTAATTAAGCTTTGTGTCAAAGATTGTAAATTTCAGTTTGAAAATAAGTTTTATGCTATGTCGTTTGGATTGGCTATGGGAAATCCCCTTTCACCTGTACTAGCTAATTTATATATGGAATTTTTTGAAAGTAGAATTTTGCCTACGATTGTTAATTTTAACCTGGTTTGGTACAGGTATATATATGATATTTTATGCCTTTGGCCTAATAATTTGGATGTGGACTTATTTCTTGGTAGGCTCAACAATTTAGTCCCATCTATTAAGTTTACAGTTGAAAAAGAAAATGATGGAAGCCTATCTTTTCTTGATCTAAAAATTTGGAGATGCTCTAATCAGTTCAAATATGAAGTCTACCGTAAGCCTACTAATAATAACTCTTATGTGCATTTTTATTCTGACCATCATCCTTCGATTAAATCCTCTATTTTCTCTGCTATGTTTCTTCGAGCATTGACAGTTGTCAGTCCTGAATTTTTAGATTCCGAGTTATGCAATATCATGAATATTGGTACTAAATTATGTTATCCTACTTCATTTTTAGATAACTGTCTTAAGAAAGCCAAGAATAGGTATTATAATAATGTAATTGTAAAGGAATTTCAGCGTAAAAATATCCTTAGCCTACCTTACCATGTTAATTTTCAATACCTTCCAACTGTACTTAAAGCAATTGGCATTATGTAATCTTTAAGTATAATAATACTGTTAAATCACGCCTAATAAAGAATAGCCCTGATAATGTTGTTGGCTGTGTGTATTCGATTGGATGTACACAATGTAACTCAGTATATATAGGCCAAACCGGTAAAACGTTAGATATTAGGGTAAAACAGCATAAATATGCGTGTAGAACAGCTAATACTTCCAATGCTTTATTTAACCATATGTATAGATGTAACCATAGCATCAAGTGGGATAGTTCTAAAGCGCTTGTTAAAAACAGAGATATAATAGAAAGAAATATTCTAGAATGTGCATTTATTCATTTTAAAAACACTTTCAATAACAGTGCGGGGACGTATAACATTGACGACATCATGTTAAAATTTCTTTTGCCTCTCATTAACCCTTGTTAAGTATGTGCTAATTGTTTTGGTTTTCCTGTACGTTGTATATATTTATGGGCTTCTCGCCTTTCATCTTCATTCCCTGACGAGGTGTAGCTTTGAATACACGAAAGGCCTTGGAATCGTTTTTCTTTTTCCTTGTGGATTTGCAGCATTTATTCATTTCACGTGTTTTATTGTGAAATTCATCCCATATATATATATATACAGAGCTGGGCACTTGCGTTTTTTTGCGCGTTTTTTTGCGGTACTGCGGTACTGCGGTACTACTACCGCACTACCAAACCGGTACCGCATAACGCAGTACCGCAAAGGATCGCTGAAAGTACAGCAGTACCGCTACCGCATTCAAATTTCCCGCGGTACTTTCCGCGGTACAGACCAACACGGTAGTACCGCAGTACCGCAGTACCGCAAAAAAACGCGCAAAAAAACGCAAGTGCCCAGCTCTGTATATATATATTACGTTTTTTACAGCATAATTCATTTTGATTTAAGACATTGCTTGATAGTTGCTTACTTTGTGAATGGAAGCTTTTATAAATACTACTCTAGTACTACTACTACTACTACTACTACTACTACTACTACACTAATAATATAATAATAATAATAATAATAATAATAACAAGTACAGAGAATATACAAGTGGAATGTTTGCAAGGACAGAGAACTGCAAATTTGAGGCAATGAGAGTTACCTTCCATGTCAATTAGTACTTACATTTTTTACATACGCAATTTGTAAGAATAATTTTGAGAGATATACGAGTATACAGTAACTGAACCTCGGTTTTTAACAAAATAATTTAATAGTACATCCGACTGGTATTTATTTATCATTGAATTGAATCTAAAGTAAAATAAATATCGTTGTACAACCTATAAAAAAGACTGTTTTGAAAGTTAAAGAAAATAGCAGTTTAAAAGTATCAATATTTAATTTCAGTGAAAGTTTTCTTTAAATAGAAAAGAAGAAATAGAATTGAATAAATGGAAAAAAAGGCGAAGAGAAGAAAGCAGAGTTTGTAATCATCCCGAATTTATTTTTAATTGATTACGAAAATGTTTTATGAGAATCGTTCTCTCTTTCGAATTTTATGATAGATTATGAGATGAAACTCTTTGATGTTTCGAGTATGAAGTTGGGTCTTTGGAAAGTAAAACTTTTCGTGTATTAGAGCCACTAAATTGTTTACTTGGTTGTTCAATATGATTTGCATAGTTAGCATAGGAGCTATATTACAGAATATTTTATGAAATATGTAAGTAAAAATATTTGGCTTAAAGTACCTAAGTTGTTACCAGATATGAGAAGTGTCGTGTCATTTACATATTGAATAATGATTGCGTTGTGGAGGTTATGAAAGTTATTGACATAATACAGGAATAGAAGGGGCCCCAATATCGAACCCTGTCGTAGGCCGTGTGTGGCTGATTAAAAGTTTGTTTCATTTCTATTTAGTTTAGAGTATTGTTTATTTTATTTAAATAGGGCTTAACCCTTGAAGCCCTGAATTTTTTGTAGGGTTAAGTTATGAATGCGTGTATTTGAAACGTTAGCAATTGGCATCTTCAGTCCTTAAAGGGTTAAGCCACTCTCATGACACGCCTCTTATTGCATAACTGAAAAAATATGGATTAGAAATGGGTGTTTTGTTGGCTCTAAAGTTTTAGGCAAGTCCAGCAAAGTTGAAGTTTAAGTTTTTTATTATTTAAATTTTATACGATTCTCTCATTTAACGCAATAACGACATCCTTCGTAAGAATATTTCTCCCGAAAGCAGAACTGATAAGGTGACAGTGCAGAAGTTTGATAAAAGTAAATCAAAGCAAAGCTCATCAATGAAATGCCAGAACGTGTGTCAGCTTTGCATAATGCAAAAGTAAAAAAAACATCATTTTAAATATACTGATTCAATAAATTTATTATTTCTTGACTTTTATTACCAAATCAAAAATTTATAAAAAGAAACCAAAGGTGACTATATACTTTTGTGAACCCTCTATAATACTGTATATTTTCCTCTGAAGAAAGCTTTTAATTGCATATAGATATTCTCTGAAAGATTTTTTCTCATGATCGTAAATAGACACGGGATAGCAGTTTGAAGGGATTTCCGGATTAACACTTTTAAATACAAGGCATAGTCGAGCTACATTCAGAACATTGGGGTAATACATCTGAATAGAATAATCAAACGGGATGGCAAATGGTTCAGAAATAATTTCGTGCCACGATTAATGTATTCAGTATTTTGGAATCTATGGCTTCATTTTTGCCTTTGAGACTCTTTATCGCTGTGTTTACGGTTGTAGATATTATCGGGAGAAAGGAGACGTTTTGTGAGATTTCCCTTCGCATGAAATTTCTGGAGGTTTTTGGTACTCAATTTGAAGTGTTTTTCTCTGCCTTCTTTCCTATATTTCTGCGAAATGTTTACGTTTGTTGACTATTGTTGTTGAATTATTAACGCAACTATTATTTATGTTAAGTGTTCTCTTTGTTTGGGTGTTTGACTTACTGTTTTGTTTATTAATTTCCGTGCCTGTTTTCGATTACCTTTTGGTCCATGAAATTTATATGAGAGTACGTTTCATTGTTGACATTTATTAATAAAAGGTGAAATTGTTCGAATTTCGTACTGAAATCCAAGTCTTCATTAACAATTGAAGTTAAAATTTTGACTGTTTAAATTATCTACAAATAATTCGATACACTCATCTGAGTTTATCCTGGATTTATCGAAGTGTATTCGTATTCTGTATGATTGAGAAGCGAATAAGGAAGTCTTTCAGGGGTTTCGGCAACAATTATACCCGAGTTAATCTTTAACTCAAATTACTTCATATGATAATTAAGGGATTTTTCTATAAGGTAGGTTAATTCTGGTAGTTATATCTATACAAGGGCAAAACCTGTCTGATAACACTATCAAACTTTCAGTGTCTTTCAATGACTCTCAGTGGCTTTCAATGCCTCAAAAACTCAGTTTCTCCATCTATCTACTCGTCACAATCTTCCACATGACTATCTCCTTATCTTCACCATTACACAACTCAATCCTTCCTATTCTCTTAACATTCTTGGCGTTTCCTTTTCTCGTGATCTTTCCTGGAAAGATCACATACACTCTTTCCAAAACAGATTCTAAGAGATTAGGTGTGCTGTACCGGCTTCGCAGTTTCTTTATCCCTGCTCAGTTGCTGTCTCTGTACAGGGGCCTTGTCCGCCCCTGTATGGAGTACGCTTCTCATGTATAGGTAGTTCAACCCACACAGCTCTACTTGACCGGGTGGAATCAAAGGCTTTTCGTCTCATCAATTCCCCGCCTCTTACTGACTGTCTTCAATCCCTCTCTCTTCGCCGCAATGTTGACTCTCTCTCTCTCTCTTTACTATCGCTATTATAACGGACACTGCTCTAATGAACACTTTAACTGCATGCCTCCTCCTTTAAGAAAAGCACACAGTACCAGACATTGGACACATTCTCATTCCTTTTCTATCAAACTCTCTAACGCAAGGGTTAATCGGTATTTTCAACCTTTCATCTATTCAGTCGGTGAACTCTGAAGCAATCTTCCTCAATCTATCTTTCCTCCTGTCTGTGACCTCCAATCCTTCAAATGCAGAGTGTCTAGGCATCTCGAAAACCCTGGACCTTGATTTGGGCTTCTTTCTTCCTCTATGGGGAGAGGAACATTTTTGCGGGCATTCGCCCTTGGCCGTCCCTTTCCTACATAAAAATGTAATAATTTTTTGGTTTATTTATTATCATTAATTTTCCAGAGGTCTAAATCCATATCTCTCACCAAAATTGTTTGCGTAACCTATAAGCTATTAATGTACATTGAATTGAGATAGTTAATAAATTGCGAACAGCTTTCGTTAAGAGAACGATATAAGCATATTATGTTAATGTCATCACAAACCAATTACACACGACACTTTCACGATAACACTTGTGATATTTTTATTTACAAAGATGAAAACGCCATTGGAGTGATTTTGTCTAAATGGGGTGAAGAGCTTCGCATCTGTTTATGGGTAAGAATTATTTTCCTAATTAAATTCGAAACATTTGCCAGCGATTCATAAAAACAAAAAACATCATGACTAAGTTTATTTTCGATCTGAAGAGATATAAACACCATTTAAACCTAATTTTTCTACATTGTCATTTAAGAGACCCGTGAAACGCCACGCTTATTATATAGGGTGATTCACACGCTGGTAGCCCCAGAGTATCGTATTAGCGATACTCTGGGGCTACCAACGAGTGAATCACCCTGTACAAAACTTCATATTCTTTGACATTCTCTATATATTCTTTATATTTCTATTCAATTCTATATTTTTTATAATATGTGTATAAATAATGCTAATGGGAAAATTATGAGTATATAATAATTGTGTTGTAGCTTCTATCAAATGAATTAATTTCCAGAATATAAATACGATGACGGTACTAATATGAATACTAAATGATCCCTCTAATGATCACTATGGTGACGAGGATAAATCCCGTATTGATCCTTGCAAAATTATAAATCAGTATAGTTGTATCTTGTATAATATACTGTAGGTTGGCATTAGTTGGTTGTTATAACATTTCAGAAGATAATTGGAGATTCAGGACGTAATTATTTATTTATTTATTACCTTACAGTTATATATATATATATATATATATATAGGGTGGCGCAAAAGTCACGCATCATAAGAATTTTCAGTGTTGGCTATAATATGCAGTATTATTTTTTTCTTTTATTGTAGGTAGGGGATGGCTGCGAAATTAACAATAGACGAGAGCGTGAGCTTGGTTTTAATGTATGGAATACCAGGTACTACAAATCGATGAATCGGTACAGAATTTAAATTCTGTACCGATTCATCGATTTCTCAAGAACAGTCAAGAGCAAGTATGGGCACGAATTAATTAATTTATCTGGAGTGCCATGGAGTGCCATGTTTCTGAAGCAATACAAAGATACTATAGCCAAACCACCATACTTGGTATGGAGAAAATCACTCGACACAGGACAAATTACACTCCCATTAAAGAACGCGAATATTGCTTCCTTATTCAAAGAAGGTAACAGAGCAATACCCAGGAATTATCGTCCAATGAGACTCATCTCCCACCTTATAAAGTGCTTATAAAAAAGACAAAATTGCCCACAACCAACAAGAAAAGAGATTATTCATTCCGAACCAACATGAAGATAATGCCTAACACAGTTAAGTTATTAGACCACCAAGAGACAATACTGAAAACATCGTGTTGAGGTCAAAACATAGCTGTAATATATACCGATTTTCCTATAAACTTCGATAAATGTAATCATAGAATTACATCAAACAAACTTAAGAATACAGGAATTACTGTAAAGATTGGACGATGGATATTTAATTTCCTGACCCAGAGAACACAAAGAGTATTGGTAAATGGAGTTAAATCTGAAATCTCAGAAGACATCAGCTCTGTCCCACGAGGTTTATAATAATGACTGCAGACATAGATGCTAACATTTAAACACTGTAAAACAAACAGATAACACTAAATCTTCAAGTCAGGGATCTTGAAGTAATAATGCCATCGGATGCAGAATTCAGAGAGCACTATAACTTTGAAATCATATCAATTAGAAAACTACTCCGAATTATCTGAAGGAGCTTCCACAGCAGTAAAGCGAATATCATACTAAAAGTACGGAGGAGTTTAGTCCTGCCCATAATTGAGTATTGCTCAGTACTCACAAGTCCATACAGAAAACGCGACAATGCAAGCATAGAAGCCATATAAAGGGTTTTAACGTCTAAGATAGAGGAAACGAAAGATGAGGACAACTGGTCTCAGTTACAATCCTTGGAAAGAAGAAGTGATATATGGAAAACACTCGATTGCTATGTCCCAAATTTCGGAAATGAAGTGAAAAACTCACTGGAATGAGGGAACAGATAGATTCTGTACTATCCCAGCTGCGGTGGGACAGAAGATCATGAAAACGAAGCTTTAAAATATTCTCAGAACACGGGGTCCAAAACTCTTTAATGCGTGGGCAAAAGAACTGAGGAACCTTCTGTTCACCAACATGAATAATTTCAAGAATCATCAAGACATGTGGCTATGAGGGCAGGATGAGAGTAGAAAAACCTCTCTCCATCAAATCTTCACAGTTGAGATGGAATACTGCAGAGAAGTGGAAAGCAGGTTGACCCTGAGTGTTTGTTTGAAGCCAATAAAAGTAAAAAAAGTAAGTACATATGTATATATATATATATATATATATATATATATATATATATATTATATATATAACAACAACAAAACAACACACATTTTCATAACATTTAATAATAACATTTAATAATAACATTTAATAACATTTAAAAAACTAGAATGCACTTAAGAAAGCGTCGAATTTTCGAGCTTTTAAAATTATGTTCATAAGCTTTAATAATAATAATTACGAAGACGAATTTATAGCCTGCCTCTCAATGTCCTCATTCTTATTCGTTCGAGGGATATATCTCAGCTTTTATAGATATATTCTGCGAGATGAAATTTCCCTGCTTTTCGCCGATGTAGAATCGACAAGGGATTCAACGATGATTGAGATACTATTTACGGAGCCTGAAGTGACTGCTTGAACTTGCACGGGCTCCCTTCCATAAATAGATTACAAACGCTGCTACCTAATTTTAGATAGAGAGAAAGTGTGTTTATATATATATATATAATGGAAATGTAGTAGATGTAATTTAGGTGCGTCGAGAGTACAGTAATAAATTCACAGGCCTGCGATGGTTTTGTTGTCCGAAATATTTTATTACTTATATAGTAATAACACTGGTCAACAAAGATTTTTCATCAGAGTAAAATTTGTGGTGGCTGGATAGCATTTTTCACGCTGATTCCAAAACTGCATTCAGAATTTTTCTAGCACGTATAGTTTTAAAAATGAAGGCATATATATAACTACACAGATTTAACCATTTTAAATAGGCAAAATACTAATATTTCAACATTTGATTGTGTTTATTTTATTGCGTTTTTTTAGTTTATTCATCTTATTTATTTCAATTATCTTAATTATACATCTTATGTGTTTCAGGTGTGAGCTTTTACGTCTAGCAGCATTGTGATTCAGGCAACAACGCCGTGCTTTGTGTGTCAAAAGATCAGTCCAGTCCAAGAACTTGTTGTGTCAAGTTGGTGTACATTTTTTTTGAATTTATAGTTTGCTCAGGTCAGTCAACATGCCTCGACAATGTAAGAATGACCCCGACAAGTTCTGTTTCGTATGCGGCCAGTTGACAACTAAAACACAGCGACGAAGTATTACAACCGACATTAAGAAAATATACAAGCTATACTTTGGTTGCCATCTAGGTGACCAAGATAAACCATGGGCGCCACATCAAATCTGTTCTGGCTGTTCAAATGGATTACGTGATTGGCTTAACAAAAAGAAAGCTTCAATGCCATTTGCCATACCCATGATATGGAGGGAGCCGAGAGATCATCATGAAGACTGTTATTTTTGTAGTGTGAACTTAATGGGGTTTTCTGCCAAGAACAAACACCAGATTGTATATCCAAACTTGGATTCAGCACGTAGACCAGTAAAACATGATGAAACATTGCCCATTCCAATTCCCCCAAGTGATAGGCTAGATTCTATCATAGATGACATGGAAAGTGATGAAGGTGCAACTGGCGTTTCCGGACCATCTACAGAACCAGAGTACACTTTTGAAGGTAGACATTTAGAGCCTAAAAGTTAACCCAAGGACAGTTGAATGATCTTGTTAGAGACTTATCGCTGTCTAAAGAGAAATCAGAGCTTCTCGCCTCAAGACTAAAGGAGAACAATTTACTTGAGAACAATGTTCGTATTAGTTACTACCGAAAGCGGAATTTTGAATTAACAGCATTCTTTTCAGTAGACGGTCCTCTCTGTTATTGCCATGACATCAATGGACTATTTACAGCCATATCTCAGACGTATGTGGCATCTGAGTGGCGCCTCTTTATTGATTCGTCGCAGAGAAGCCTGAAAGCAGTTCTTTTGCATAATGGTAATATAATGCCATCCATCCCCATTGCCCATTCCGTTCATCTAAAAGAGACATATGACAATATGGATATACTGTACTACTTAAGGCAATCAAATACGACAGTCATCAATGGAATGTTTGTGGAGATCTAAAAGTTATAGGAATGCTTATGGGTATGCAGTCAGGATTCACAAAATTTTGTTGTTTCCTTTGCCTGTGGGACAGTCGCGCCACTATAGAACATTACACCAAAAGTGACTGGCCACTTAGGTATACATATGTCCCAGGGATAAGCAATGTCCAGTCTGTCCCTTTAGTGGATCCCCAAAAGATCTATCTGCCACCTCTTCACATTAAACTTGGTTTAATGAAGAATTTTGTTAAAGCAATGGGTAAAGTCAATTCTGAAGGGTTCCAATACCTTTCAAGGAAATTTCCGAAGGTTACTTCAGCAAAATTGAAGGAAGGAATTTTTGTTGGGCCACAAATAAGGGAGGTTTTGAATGACACTGAATTTGAAAAAGTCCTAAGTCCGCTGGAATTGAAGGCTTGGCTGGCGTTCAAATGGATATGTGAAAACTTTCTTGGAAGCAACAAGTCACCTGCGTATAAGGATGGAGTCAAGAACCTCCTTGATGCCTTCAAAGAAATGGAGTGTCGAATGTCGTTAAAAATTCACTTCCTGCATTCCCACTTAGATTTCTTTCCTGAAAACCTTGGTGCAGTGAGTGACGAGCAAGGAGAGCGCTTCCATCAAGATATTCAGATGATGGAGAAGCGCTACCAAGGATATTGGAATGAAAGCATGATGGCGGACCATTGTTGGATGCTGTATCATGACAATCCAGGCCAAATTTACAAAAGGAAATCACACTCACAGCGCTTTTAATAAAATAATGTATATATTCTTTATTTATAAGTACATTGAATAAGGTATATAATGTATTTGTTGTTTAGCATTCCTAAGTGTGATCTATACATCCATAAATTTTCTTATAGCAATATCAAAAACTTAAAAATATCAAAACCAGTGTATCTATATAACTCTACGTGCTAGAAAACAAATAAAACCAGATTCGGAATCAGCGCGAAACATGCATTAAGAAAAGTATGATCATGTTTGTGATGAGAAAAAAAAGTTTCATTTTGTTGGCCAGTGTAATTTTTTTTTGCACGCTGATTCTGGAAATAATATTCATTTTTTGCCAGCACGTACAGATTTTTAACAAAATGTTATATTTCATATCACATATGTAAGTAATTTTCATTAAATTTTGATTAAAAACTACTGCCTATAAATGCTTGGTTTCACCAAGACATCAAAGAAATGGAGAAGAGATATCAGTGAAAGTGGAACATCAGCATGATGGCTGATTACTGCTGGATGTTGAAACGGGATACTCCAAAATTATTACATAAAAGAAAAGGAACAGCGCGTACATTCGAGACTAAAAGGCATAGATCTCACGAGAAAACTCAGGACAAATAAAGATGAATATGTAATTGACGTTAATAGTCTTCTTTCTTTTTAAAGTTGTTTGCATTTGTAATTAGTATAACAAAACGAAATAGGCACCTAATGTAAATTGAAATAAATAATATTTATTTATGGCGTTGTTTTTTCCCTTCCAATTTGCAGAAAATCCTTACGTGATAGAAAAAAATGGACACCTTATTCGAAATCAGCGTAGTTGAATTATATTAAATCAGTTATTAGTAAGAAAACAACTCTTACAACAAAGTTCTCATTCGCAGGCCTGCCTACAATAAGAAATTATACATGTAGGCCTACTATTAAAGGTAATTGGAAAGGACCAAATTTTCAAGGACCAAAAGGACCAAAAGTAATAAAATGACACATTTTCCCGTGTCACACTAAAAGCTTTTTAAGGGTGATGTAAATTCTGCAGTGTTTATTCACTTGCATAAATTCTGTGGATCTTTTAACAACCTTCCAATATATTATGTTGTTAAATTAGATACAATAATAATAATAACCTGTTGTTTGAAATAGAATTTTAACACAAATAACTCTGAACAGGATTAGAGCATGAACGTTATTTTTGGCCGAACGTTCATAGCTTCTAGTTTCGGCCGAATCGCCAAGCATTTTGCCGAATATACGCGTGTTATAGCTACCATTCACAATTAATGACAGCGGGAAAATGTTATTACAATAATGGGTTAAACGTGTGATATTCCGAAATTAATTATTTAATGAATTTTATATACAGTGTATATATATATATATATATATATATATATATATACACACACACACACACAAATTTTCCTTGTCATAAAATTTCAGTAGAGCATAAAAATTCCGTGTATATATATATATATATATATATACACAAACTCAGAATGGTTCCCTGAGAACATTATATGTTAAACACAGACCGTGCATGGAACAAGGAACTCTTCTGGGAAAATTAAATCCACTATAGTCCGAATAAGTAATGGTAAATGACAAATACCATAGTTTTTTTCCTTTTTCATGATTTTAGCCCGACGTGGGCAACGGGTCTCTCGCAAAGAGATCCCATAAATATAGC
>JAJOZX010001894.1:527500-537500 GCA_023014485.1 Bathynomus jamesi | reverse complement strand
TAATGGGTCTGGTTAGTAGTTGGATGGGGGACCGTCCTCCGTGTCCAGATTATGTAGCGACCTATGGATGGTTAGATCCCGCGTAAAGCTGTGGGTCCCCTCCGGCATATAACCTGAGATGTTGCGAAAGAAGTTAAATAACTCAACCAAACAATGACTCAGCAATAAAAAAAATGAATTTTCAAAACAATTATTGAGCACAAAAGTTCTCATGGTTAACTTTGGTTTCGCTTCCGCCCGAATTGTTCATTCTGACGAAGGTCAAGTTTGTCACACCACCTTAGACCTAAAGTTTGACCTGGAATCCAAACCACGCTCCACCAGCAGCTCAGCATCTTAACCACTAAGCTACCCAGGGTACCCATTTATCTACCAATCAAATTTTTATTGTGTGGAAGGATGAACAGCTGGGTTTTGCTGTGCGCCGGCTGCCGTCATCGGGTCTCGATCCCGGGGCCGATGGATTCGTAGTTAATGACGCTAACTACTACACCACCGAGGCGCTCACACACACACACACACACACAGAGTATATACATACACACACACACACACTAAAGAATATTCATTTAGTGTAAAAACCTGATGAACAGATATATATATATATATATATATATATATATATATAATCTTGTCAGGCAATTTTAAGCTTAAAAGTCACTTTGTATAAGACTATTTCCAAGCTTTTTTATTTTAATGTAAAGTTAAAAAAAATGCAGAAGTTTGACTTTTGAATATGATGTTTATTTTTCAGAGAAAAATGTAATAAATTTTATAAATACAATCTAAAAAATTACTCAAGTTTCTGAAACTGATTCCGAAATTGGAAACACAAACTGGAGATTCTGGAAGGTATTATTGTTGTATAATCTCTCAACACCTTTATACGTTATCGTAATAAACTTCAAACTTTTCTGTTTACCCTGTTATTTATTGAATGAAATGTGATCTAGTCAATTTTGTTTTTATGTACGTATGAGCATCTTCTTTTTTTTTTCTTACGTACAGGGTGTCGTAAGAGACGGGTGTGATTTGGGATTTTTAACAATTTTTTTACCTCATTTTCAAACATTTATATTTTTTTAACAGAAAGCGTAAATTTAACATGGTTTGGTTAAAAAAGAGAGATGGAAAATCTGGTTTGTTAGTTGCAACGTCGTATTCTCATTTTATCATTACGTCATTACGTTGCCTTGAGAGTTTTCTTGGTGTTTGAGGAAGTAAAATCTCGTATCGCTAGCGCTGAATTCGGTGTGGCGTCACGTTTGTTTGCTGATGTCGTTCGCAACGTCTCAAACGTTAGCTCAATAATTCTAAAACAGATATTAATAGTCTGTTTAATCCCATTATCATGAAATGGATAAACGAAACTGGAAATTTCTGCGAAACTCAGAAAGTGGTCTGCCAAATATCCGAAAAAAACCCACCACGACTTCTGCAACATCCTTTAAATGTAGCAGTGGTTTTTCGAGTTAATAATAATAATAATAATAATAATAATAATGTTTTGAGTTATTTAATCTCCTTTGAAGATTAAATAACTAGTC
This sequence comes from Bathynomus jamesi, assembly GCA_023014485.1. Classification (NCBI taxonomy): domain Eukaryota; kingdom Metazoa; phylum Arthropoda; class Malacostraca; order Isopoda; family Cirolanidae; genus Bathynomus; species Bathynomus jamesi. Next base: position 535,953 of record JAJOZX010001894.1, on the reverse strand, counting down.
CTCAATCTAGTCCTCAGTCTAACCCCCTAAGGTTTTTGACGGAGGGGACCTACAACTTTACCAAGAAAGACCCATACGGATACCTTAGTCGCTAAAATGAGTAAGTCCACAAACTGGTCATAATAATTTAGGATTATATCACTCTAAAAACTGTTTGCTGTGTGTACTTTGAGTCCGAGGGGTAAAAAAAGAACTAAACATTCTCTTTAAAATAGATAGTACCTAGTAGTATAGTCAATAGTAGATAAAGATAAAGAGTAGCTGAAATGGTTATCTTCTTGACAAGCGGTGTCCTCTAGAACTAAGTAAAAAATACAAAGAGTACTTTTCCAGGGATTAAAGAAAACCTCTCGGTGTACTTTCAGTGTACTTTCGGTCTACAGAGTGTACTCTTTATATACTTTTGACCCAGAGTAAGTTTAATCCTTTTTTACCTTTCTGATCCAAGGTAAAACCTTGTAGATCCTTTGTAGATCCTTGTAGATCCTTATAGATCCTTGTAGATCCTTTGACATTCAAAATTTCCGTTCCTGTACATTAATTAACAGTCACCTGAACGATGACCTTCTAAAGGTAACACTTAAAAATTTTCAAAGGAACTCCACAGATTAATGAAACTATATATAACTACAGGGTGGCCCATAAGTCCCAATCGGTTATAATTAAAGCAGAAATACAAAAAATCAAACAAAGTAAAAGTTTATAATAAGTTTAGGAATATTTATTGGTTATTTTAAAAAAAAATATCCGCTAGATGGATTTTCGCTTTAATTTTAACCGACTGGGACCCTGTACATAACTTATAAATATGTAATTTTGTAGGGTTTGGCATCCATAGAACATCGACTTATACACGAGGAAAAAGTGTTTAAATTTAGCATAACAACACCGCTACATACAGAACTTTATCATTTTAGTCAGTACGATTTACACATGGGGAGCTATCGTCTATGGTCTAATAGAGAGTCCTCAAAGTCATTATGCTAAATGTCCGTGATAAGTTATTAATGAGAAATGTTTATCAGAACTGAAGGGGTGAGAACGTAATAAAAATTTAATGAACTTTTTTCAGTCCATCATAAAATGGGATATAAAAAACTGAATCTTAAACTATGGAGGAAGTACTACAGCTGGAGCTATAGATAGTTCCATATTGTATAATAATACCGGGTGGCCCATAATTCAGGAACCATAGGAATAATTGTATTTTTTTTTCTAATAATTCTTGTACTTTCTAATAATGTTTTTTTTCCTTATTTTCTTTTTGAAGAATTACCTGGATGACGTACCGATAAACAAACGACGTGGCATGTTTTTTCAGCAAGACGGTGCACCTCTTTATTTTGTCATGCAAGTTCGCAACAGTTGGATTGGCTGAAGAGGTCCTATCGAATGGCCACCCAGGTCACCAGATATCACTCCACTCGATTTTTTCCATCAAAAAGAAAATAAAGAAAAAAAAAAATTATTAGAAAGTCCAAAAATTATATAAAAAAATACAATTATTCTTACGGTTCCTGAATTATGGGCCACCCGGTATAATATAAATAACCAAGTATGTCCAGTATATATGATGATGTTTTGTGGTTGGTTAACCTTCGTAACAGCAAAGATCATATGACAGAGGGACCTACAGCTTTATGTGGGATCTGAACTATCTCAGGGTCGCTATATTATCTGGACCCAGAGGGCGGTCACCCATCCAATTGCTACCCAGACCCAATATAGCTTAACTTCACTGATCGACGGGAAGTTGTGTTGCGACATAGCCAAAACGTAGCCTGTACAGTATATGTAGAAGGAACTGTATGAGTACTCTCTTTCTGCACTCAAAATAAAACCTTCTAAACTTAGAACTTGTAACTTCTTTTTGAAGGTACATTCTAAGGGAAGTTTTGCCTTCTTTTGAGTATCAAAGCTTCTTCTCAGATGATATAATAATTTCTGTTAATGATAAGTAACTTTTTTAGATAGAAGAACTGATCCTCAAAACTTCTTTTTGGAGTGATTTGAGACAATAGAAGATAATATTTCTTTATATAGAAGGTTATGAGAAATCTTTGTTTCTTGTGTGGCAACAGATGCAATGGTACGACACTAACAGCCATTTGACGAAGTGTCGAAAGAAAAGTATACATCAAATCGCGGGTGCTAACTCATTCATAAATACCAAGCAAACATTCGAATATACGAATAAAATCTACAGCTTTAATACTTAATCCCCAACCATCATAAAAGTTACTCCAGCATTATCCGGGGTACTTGGGTAGTGGGTACACCAGTACCCCGGATAGGGTTAATCAGTATTTTCGAACTACTGCAATGTATATGTAAAAATAACCACTTTACTGGTCATCGTTATTACCTAAGAGATAGCTCGATCTTATAACAGTATTTATCACTAACATTAACAAATACAGGGTGTCCAAAAAAAAGGTAACAATGATTTTCGTGACATCTCAAAAACAAAGAATGATAGATGAATTCCGTGTACGGCATTCAAAAGATGAGGAAATTCTCTAGGATACTTACTTCCGTATTCAACTTGCTACAACCAATATTAATGAAGATATTGGCGTTTGAAAATAACGATGTCAGTTTTTGTGTGTACGAGCGCTATTAAATTATTTATTAATAGCGCCGCGCTCCAGGTATGGTGATAAACCGTTGAACGTAATTAAGGCTAAGTAAATTACCTTCGATGAGTTTTGTCACTATTTCGGACTATCCTATATGGGGAATTTTGCGTGTATGGTAAGCGAGCAAAGATCTTTCCAGACTGTGGAAGAATTAAAATAATTACTGACCAAAGCCTGGAATGAAATCTCACAAGAACAAGTTGACAAAGCAATTAATCAGTTTCTTCATCGTCTACGCTGTTGTATGCGAGTAAAAGGGGGACATTTTGAACAAAGTACTCGAAAAATGTGACAACATTCATCGAAGGTAAATTACTTAGCCTTAATTACGTTCAATGGTTTATCACCATACCTGGAGCACAAGCGCTACTGATAATGTAATTTAAAGCGCTCGTACACACAAAAATCGAAACCGTTATTTTCAAACGTCTATCTCTTTATTAATATTGGTTGTAGCAAGTTGAGTATGGAAATGAGTATCCAAGAGAATTTCCTCATCTTTTGAATGACGCAAATGGAATTCATCTATCATTCTTTGTTTCGAGATGTCATGAAAAACATTGTATTAGCTTTTTTTCGGGGGGGGGGGACACCCTGTATAGTGTATATTCTTATTTGTTAGAATAAACAACACTTGGTTGGCCCCGGAATTAATAACATCCATTAAATATAAAGGTAAAATATAAAAAAACGTTAAGGAAAGTTTACTTCCTAGGAAATCATATACTCACTATTAAAACACTAACCAAACCGGGTATAGCGGTCATAATTACGGAATTCCTATATAAGTACAATTATTTAATAGCTCCTTCTAAACTGGAATCTAAAACTCACTGAAATTTCTTGATCAACGAAGATCCGACATTTATTGCAATGAAGCACTGAAAACTGAAATAAAAGTGTACATACGAGCTTCAAATTATAGATATACACACACACACACACACAATATATATATATATATATATATATATATATTAAATGAAATAAAAGGGGGTTTCATTGTCTCCAATTTCCTCTCAGTAGGTGACATCTGAGAAACTCAGAACATTGAATATCGATAGAAGGGACGTTACTTTAATGTTCTTAATAGTGCGAGTACGGAGGACTTCATCCTGATTTCTAGTAATTCATTCTTCTACAAGAATTAATCGATGAAATATATTCGGACAGAAAGTTATTAAATTTATACAGTTAAAAATTTAAAAGCGGAGTCGTCTCTTAGCAAAGATTTGTTGTCGAGTGTATATTTATATTTATTACTATATATTTTTTGAAATATAGCTAATTTAGCTATATTTTGCAAATAGGGTATAATATGCTATCCCCGAGAATTGCTACGATTGTTTTGAATTTCCAAATTGTTTGAAAATCTCGTTCTACTTGTCAGAAATATTATTTATGGTCATTTCTTAATCGGCTTCACTTAAAAAACGCAGTCGTTCGATAGATTTAAGTAGCCTTGAACAAAGTTGTAAGAATATTTACCTAAAGAATGATTGAATGGTTCTAGTTGTTATTTCGTTTTAAATAAATATTAGGATGAGATTTATATAAATTTATTGCTCCAAAACTGAAGGAAAACAGGACAGAAAGTTTTCTAAGTTATATACAACGAATATATTGTGAGGGATGATTACCCAAAAACCTTTACAATCAAATATAAGTATGTCATATAAATGTGATAAACGTGAAATGCATCAAGGGGATCAATTATGGTCTTTGCTGTTTACTTTAGTTTGCAATACTTGTAGGAGGAAACAGGAGGCGCACTCTTAGAATATATTATAAGAGGAAATGTCCTCGATTGGTTTAAATCATATCTGTCAAATCGTCATTATTAGATCAGATTAAAAGATAATTCATCCGAAAAGACGATGCTAACTAGTGGAATCCCACAAGGATCTATTCTTGGCCCATTACTCTTTGTAATTCACGTCAAAGATTTTCATCTCTCAACTACATTAAATTGCGTACTATACGCAATGAACACCACACTTACTTCTCCCCATCATAACTCAGACTTTCTGATTAATGAAACGAATAAGCAATTAGAAAATGTGTATAAATGGATGTGTGCTAATAAATTTTTAGTGAACCTGACAAAATCATTTTATATGATTATTACCACAGAACATATTAATGCAAACTCTTGCAAGGGTAAATGAGGTTAAAAAATACTTGCCATTAATTAAGACGAAAAACTAAATTTCAAAAGTCCTGTACAACATATTAAATCTAAAATATCAAGATTTCTCTTCATATTATTTAAACTAAAAAAGACCCTTCCTCGAAACGCACTCCTTACCCTATATTATTCCTTCATCCATCCACATTTATTATATTGCATTACAACATGGGGTAGCTCAAAGAAATATATAAAACATCCTTTGGAAGTAATTCATACAAAATGTCTGCGAACTCTCTCGAATAATGACAACAGACAAAATCACACTTGTATTCTTTTCTGAATAAAGATGTTTGAATTTTGAATTTTTTTTAGTACTCATAACAGGCTGTTAAGTTTATCAGCTGCAGTAAAAAGATCTGATATGAGAATGCTGTAAAAAAACCTAATGCTACTTTTACTGTTGTTAAAACCAAAGTTACCTGATTCTATCTTCAGTAATATAATATATATATATATATATATATATATATATATATATATATATATATATATATAGAGAGAGAGAGAGAGAGAGAGAGAGAGAGAGAGAGAGAGAGAGAGAGAGAGAGAGAGAGAGAGAGAGAGAGAGAGAGAGAGAGGGGGAGTGAGTGGCACAAAAGTCAGGAGTCAAAGGATCATCATTGCATAAATTACATACTTTTTAACTAAAAAGGTAATTTCTATTTAAAAATAGTGGTGGCCGTAGAGCGGAAAAGATTCATTCTCTCTGGCTCCTTTAACTCCTGACATTTGCGCCACCTTGCCTACATATATATATATATATATATATATATATATATATATATATATATATATATATATATGGGATGAATTTTACAATTAAACACGTGAAATGAATGAATGATGCAAACCCACAAGGAAAAAGAAAAATGACTCCAAGGCCTTTCGTGTATTCAGAAGTACACCTTGTCATTCCTTGACGAGGTGTACTTCTGAATACACGAAAGGCCTTGGAATCATTTTTATTTTTCCTTGTAGGTTTGCATCATATATATATATATATATATACATACACACACACACACATATATATATATATAAATAAAGAAAGTACCATCATAAATGAAGGCCTTGGAATAATTTTTCTTTTCCTTGTGGATTTGCATTATATATATATATATATAATATATATATATATATATATATATATATATATATATATATATATATTATATATATATATATAAGAAAGTACCGTCTTAAATGAAGTATAATAAGAGAAAATGTAAATAGTGTGAGAACAAAAAAGAAGAAAAAAATTTTTATGACATATTGGGACAATTTTGGCTCAATTCTACATAATAAAGTACTATTGAGAAAATATACTACTCAGAACATGTTGAGCGCTTTCACGAGTTCGGAGATCGTACATAATTATAAAGGGCTATATCGTGGTCACGTCGCAACACTTCTTCCCGTCGATCAGCGAAGTTAAGCGACAATGGAGCTAATGAGTAGCTGGATGGAGGCTCGTTTTCTGCGTCAGTGACTCGTGGTTCTGAACCCACGTAAAGCTGTAGAACCCTGTTACGAAGGCGGTTAAACAACCCCTCTCCTCTCCCAAAACAAAGACTCCTACATATAGGTTATTAACTATATATATATATATATATGAAAATTATTTCACGAAAGTAACATGTGAAAAATATTTATGATGAATAAAACCACGAAGGAAAGGAAACACAGAATGGTGCTCAAGCGCTTTCGTCTAATGACATCCTCAGGAACACTAAAGTAAATAAAGAGTTCGAGACTATATATAGGTCACAAAAAAAAAAAATATATATATATATATATATATATATATATATATATATAATAATAAATATAGAAATAAAAATTGTGGGAGGAATATACAAATGTGTAAGGAAAACCACCAATTTTAGCACTTTGCCCTTCTTGTCTAAATTCGTTCTGAACGAATTCAACACAAGATCAAATGGATTGTTTACAACCAATTTTATAGATAATACCTAAATGATATATAGGTAAAAAAAAAAATAAAATAAAAATAAATTGAAAAATAAAAATTGTAAGAGGAGCATACAAATTTATAAGGGAAAACTACCAAAGTTTTAGCACTCTGTCCTTCTTGTCTAAATCCGTTCTGAACGAATTCAAAGAACAGGATCAAGTGGAAAAAGACCTCTTGGCTCATGTTAAAGTTATTTGTAAGTTGGATAATAGCAGACTCCAGAATATTTCTATTAACAATGTTGCTAGAGTGAAACAAAACTAAAGCATTATTCCAATGAACATAGTGGGATAACTCTGACAAATGGACAAAAAGGGCAGTGGACGACTGTCCCGTTCTATCGGAATATTGATGCTGTTTCACACGCGTGTGCAAATTCTTTCCCGTCTGACCAATGTAAAAGGAATCACATTCTTTACAACCAATTTTATAGATAATGCCTGAATTATTGGTAGGGCTATTTTTAACTATGATATTTTTCACAATATTGTTATATGAAAAAAACTACATTAATATTCAAAAGTTTAAGTACATTAGCAATGCCTAAAAAGCCCGGGAAAAATGGAAGTACTAAAATATTCTTTGACAAAGTGCGAGTGTTATTATTCACACGATAAAAGGTTTGTTTTGCCTTGTTAAGACAAGATTCCAGAAACGCAGGTGGGTAGCACAGATCACTTCCAATACCATTGATTTTTTTCCAATTCGGCATCGATGTATTCTGGACTGGCGATCCTAGGAGCACGGAAAAACATTGAAAAAAATATGTCTTTCTTAATGGGGGTGTCATGTCCAGAGTAAAAGCGTACGTAGGACAAATTGTTTGTTTTTTCCGATAGATAATAAACCTAAGACCTGACTTTCCCTATGTACACGCACATCCAAAAAACGGGATTGAGTTGTCTTGTTCCACTTCTAAAGTAAACTTAATGGAGGGGACTTGATCATTTAACTCAGTGCTCTTCAACCTGGGCGGTACCGCCCACTAGTGGGTGAAGGATCTCATTAATCTAAAGGTAATTGCAATTAATTTTATTGTTTTATGCAGGGTATATAACTTTTAGTTTGAGTTTTTGCATTTTTAATTTTGGTGGGCGATACGGAGATTCAAAAGTTACAAAAGTGGGCGGTAAGCATAAAAAGGTTGAAGAGCACTGATTTAACTGAAGGAGGAAGTCATCCAGGTCACGATTCATGGGCCAGATACACAAAATATCTTCGACGTACCGCAACCATGGGATACCAACCCCCAGGATTCTCGGAATGTAAGTAATTTTGAAAAACTCCATATAAATATTGGAGAGGAGGGGCGACAAGGGGTTGCCCATGGCCATCCCAAAAACCTGTTGATAATACTCGCTATTGAAAGTGAATTTACAGTCTTTGATGCAAAGATTAATAAGTTCCAAAACGATGTGTGCAGGTAGTGGCAGGTCGTACTTATGTAATTCTCGGGAGAGAAAGTGAAGCATATCGTCAATCGGACATTTGTAAACAATGAACAAACGTCAAAACTGATCAATCTATCGTTGGTTTCAGTGCGTACATTATTCAATTTTTCAGTAAGATCCATGAAATTTTTTACATGTGAATCAGAGATAGTTCCGAGAATGGGGGACAAGACTTTGACAAGCCATTTGGAGAGTTT
>JAJOZX010001894.1:520000-525000 GCA_023014485.1 Bathynomus jamesi | reverse complement strand
AGTTCGTATATCTTTTAACGCCTTATAAAGATGGCGAATTGGTATTAAAGCCTCTTCAAACACGCCATAGGATTTAGTTTAATGGTTCGATTAGTCAGTCAGAATAGTATCGGGCCATGCGTGCGCATTTGACAGAAATCGGTCAAATCACTTATTTGACAAAAGTTCCTCTGTATATACAGTATATCATAATAGGAATACAATACGTAGATGCATTTATTTTAGTTTACACACACACACACACACACACACACATATATATATATATATATATATACACAGGGTGATCAAAAAGTTCCAGTGCACTGAGTTTTTTATTTTTATTAGTTTTTATAATTACTGTATATAACGTAGAACTTATAATAAATAATAATAATAATTATAATAATAATTAAATAAATAATGATATTTAAATAGGTAAATAATAATATAATAATAATAATAATAATAATAATAATAATCTGAAAAAAAACAAATAACAAATTACAATCAGTGTACTGCAACTTTTGATCACCCTGTATATATACTGTACATAGGAGAGAGAGAGAGAGAGAGAGAGAGAGAGAGAGAGAGAGAGAGAGAGAGAGAGAGAGAGAGAGAGAGAGAGAGATAAAATAGTAACAAATCTATTACTCACAAATTCTTGATTTAATGGATTTCTGACAAGTGCGCGAGCGTTGCACTAGACTTAATTTAGTATTTCTCTATAGAAATGAGAAGACGAACATTCAGAATTAAAATCTTTTAATAAATGATGCTTTAAAGTAACAAAAATCGTATATCGACGTAGATACGGACAAAGACAAGACAGTTTTCACAAGGAACCTTTGTTATACAAAGATGCAGAAATGACAGAAACTGATATTATATCAAATCCTCGAATTAATTCAATCTTTATATATATATTAGAAATAATAATACTGATGATAATATAATTAATTAATCCATTCGTCACCTTCAATTATGGCACTCGAATTATCAAATTTGAAACATTACAGTCCTTATCCTCAAACCATCTCCTTTTCTTTAGCAGGTACCCGCAGCATCATATACAAATGTAACAACGGAAATTTCCATTCCAGTCAGGCTTGGGTACGACTTAAGAAGAAATTTTAGTTAATAACAATTGTTTTTTATTATTTATGTAATTATTATAATTATTATTATTTATATAATTATTTATTAGAAATAATTAAAATTAAAATGTTCAATTTCAAAGATCAGCGAGGCACTCAAAATCTTGTCAGATCTTTAAACTTTAAAATTGAGAGTTGAAATGAGCAAAATGTACTCTGCAAATAACGAAGTAGTTAAGAAGTAGAATATTAATAGACCAAAAGTCGATTGAAAATAGATCAAAAGGTTCAGTTCTTGATAAGAAGCACCCTCTGGAATTTAAAAAAAAAAATGTAGAAAATTCACTTTTAGAGATTAAAGGAAATTTTTTTTCAAATTACAGTCGATGTACTTTCAGGATATTAAACTACTCTCTTAAAACTACTCTTTAAACTACTCTTTATACTACATTCTCACTTTTTAAAGTAGATGCAATACTGTAGACAGGATTTAGAGTTTGGATGGCAAAAAATTATTAGAAAAAAGATAATTCGGAGTCAAATATCCATCAAGGAGGAGGATGAGATTAGAGGAGGAGGAGGAGGAGGAGGAGGAGGAGGAGGAGATTGTAGACACCAATCGACCAGGGAAGTATTCCGGGGATGGGGGTGAGGGGCGTTAGGTCCGAGACAGGGAGTACTGGAACTCCCGTTTCTCCTGTCACTCTCCTCTTTAGCTGATCTTTTTCAGTCTCATTTACCCTATGAGCAGTCCAGCATGCTCTCAAACATACACTTCTCCCTCTATTCTTCATTACACATGCATCCATTTCACACACTATGTAATCTTTTCAAAATTTATTTGTAAAAAAAAATAATAAAATGGCATCGTGGGCCTCAGGGACCTTGATTTTGTTCTCTCCTTCTTATATAGTGGCGGGGGGGGGGGGCATTTTTGAGGGCGCTCGCTCTTGCCCTTTCCTTTCAACATAAACAAAAAATTTAAAATCATCCTTTTCCTATTGACAGAAACAATAATCGTGGCACAGTGCCATTTCTTGCCATACACGGAGTCTTCGAGTAATCCATACTAATCCATTATATGAACGCGCACCACTCTTTCTCACATTTTTTTATACTCCACTTTGTGAAACGGATCCTGCACCCCCTTTTGTAGACACGTGTCTCTGTTTTTATTGATAGGTAACAAATTTTCGGTCACTTTTTGATTGACAAACTGCAATGCTAACCATATATAGTGACACACCTATTCTCGAAGTCTGTCTATTATACTCTGTTCTCAGCTATCCTGAATTAACAGCCTGTCAGAAATTTGAATACGCGATTTAAATTGATTAAAAGGGGGAAGTCTAGATTACCAACAGTCGTTAAGGCGAAAATACTTTGCACCCTGTACTTATTTATTAAATTAATAAACCCAATTGGCATTTAAAAAAAATCATTCCGAAAAAAATAACATTTTTACAGACATATACAATATAGTATATATCATCGGGTGGGCAAAAAAAAAGGGAGACCTCGAACTTTGGCTGTAAAATCTAAAGTTATAGTCAGATTTCAATATGTTTTTCACACCGTACAACTAAGTAAATTTCCTATACGGTCAGCGGATTTCAAAGAAAACTAATGAAACTTACGGAGTTATTGAACATTTCTTTATGCCACTGGAAATTCTCCATTTACGCTACTACTGCATTGTCGGGTCGGCAAAAAAAGGGAGACCTTTTAAATCCTTCATATCTCAGCAAATATGGTACATAGAACGATGAAATTTAGTATGTTAGTACTAGGTATTTTTATGGCTTGTATGCAATCTTTTAGTGTCTCCTTTTATCGATTTTTTTGAGAAGCTTGTCCAAACCTCTTGCAGTTGGCTTACGTTAATTAAAATCACTTTAATTATCTCAAGATTTTACTGGAATATTCGCCATAAATCCATTTTCTTAGCTAAAATGCTAAAAGATGGCAGAAAACCATAAAATTACCTAGTACCAACGTACTAAAATTTCATGGTTCTATGTACCGTATTTGCCAAGATATGAAGGATTTAAAAGGTCTCCCTTTTTTTTTTTGCCGACCAGTGGCATAAAGAAATAAATGTTCAATAAATCCGTAATTTTCATTAGTTTTCTTTGAAATCCGCTCAGCGTATAGGAAATTTACTTAGAGTTGTGGGATGTGAAAAAAATATTGAAATCTAACTGTAACTTTGGATTTTACAGCCAAAGTTCGAGGTCTCCCTTTTTTTTGCCCACCCGATATATACTGCTTTGTGACGTTATAATTTTTTATTCATCGCGTGTATTTTGCAACATTTCTAAAACGGGCCTGTATTTTTCCCACTTTGCTGCTCGAGAGAAACGTGCGCACTCCTGACATGGAAGAAGAAACAAAAAATTAATGGAAAAAGTCGATTTTTTGGGGTGTCAGGAAATGATTGCCCCCCCCTGTAGAGCAAAAACTAGAAGAGATAGATAAAAACCGGTGAGACCAATTGAAAGAGCGTTAAAATCTGAATAAAAACCATTATATTCTATTCCTGTGATTTTAATTCTTACCATTTTTTTCCCCACAGAAACCATGGCATCATCTATTTTGAACGATTCAGAGAAAAAGCGAGTTCTTGACCGCATTCGAGCTGTCACATTTCGTGAAGCAAAGGAAGCTGGTGCAACTTTCATAACTCGACACTGGGTGGCTGAGAGATTGAAAAGATCAGAAGACTTGTCAAAAGGAATGGAATAAGAATCCTGAAGATTGTGAAACAGAATTTCGAGGAGGAAGACCGGAGAAATTATCTCAAGAATCGAAAGACATTGTGCTTGCTGCATCACGGCGCCGAAAGAAGAGCTGCTCTGAGGTAGCGAAAGAGATACTTATCCGTCGTGGTAAGATAGTCAATCGGCAACTTGTGCATCAATTTCGAGTTCGCCAAGGCTTGAGTGCTTGGCATGAAATAGCTAAGCCACGGAAGAGTGATCTTAATATTGAAGATCGGCTATGGTTTGTGATTATCTTGAGGAATGGACGGAAGACGATTCCTTCACTTGGTTGTCAGCGATGAATTCTTCGTTTATGTCTCCAGAAAACCAAATTTTCAGAATGATCGGGTTTGGGCAACAACTCCTGATGAAGTCCCAGACGACCAGAAGTATCGAGAAATAGTAAAAATCCAGCATGTGTGGGTGTTTTCATTATGTTCTCTATTCGTAAGCTCATCTGGGTTATCAAACCAAGAGGAACCAGTTGGGATGGGCCTTATTTTCGAAATGTAATTTTAGCCCAACATGTAATTCCGTTTTTGAAAGACCCCGAGTGTGTTTGGATGTTGAACAGGCAACCTTTCTTCACGACAAAGCCCCCTGTATGAAAGCACTTGCGACTCAACAACTGCTTAAGGACAATAACATTGATTTTTCGGAAATAATGAATGGCCTGGCAATTCTCCCAATCTTAATGTCTGTGAACATGTCGGATCCATCATGAAGGATCGGGTGGAGTCCTTAATGCTGGAACAACCCATTCAGAATCGGTATTCAACAGAAATTATGACTGCAAAGATCAACGAAGTCCTTGAAGAAATGAGTCATGATACGATCTCTTTGAGACACTTCTGGGATCATATCCCCGTCGATTAATGGCCGTCAGAGCTGCAAATGGGGGCAACACCCGACATTAAAACAAGTGTTTTTTATTCAAAATTAAACGCTCTTTCGCGTGGTTTTGTCTTTTTTTCCTATTCCTTTCAGTTTCTTCTGTACAGGGGGGGGGGGGCAATCATTTCCTGACACCCTTATACAGTGTATATAAATTTATATATACTATATATATATTATATAAGATAGTTCTGAAGTAATATACTCATATCCGTAACTAAGCTGGAAACAATCTTGCATGAAATCACACACACACACACACACACAC
>JAJOZX010001894.1:477500-517500 GCA_023014485.1 Bathynomus jamesi | reverse complement strand
CGTCTTTATCATCCAATTTCACGATTTTCCAAGAAATTAATGGTATCTTGTGGTGTTTCTTACAATGGAAAAAACAAATTATTCTTTACTGATCCACAGAAAAAAAAAATGAACTCGCAAAATTACATTGAACACCTCGGAGAACTTTCACCGGAATGCCAAGACTTGTACCCGAACAAAGATTTTATTTTTGTTCAAGACAATGCACCATCTCATTCAGCCAAGACAACCCAAGAATTTTTGATGGCAAACATTCCTGAATTCATAAAAAGTGAAGAATGGCCACCAAATTCTCCTGACTTAAATCCTCTGGATTACTTTGTGTGGAATGAGCTGAAGTCATTGGTGTACCATGGTCTCAGGGAAACATTTTCAAACCTGGAAGCACTTAGACAAAGAATTGAGGTTGTTTGGCCTATGGTGTCCCAAGACAAAATCAAGTCATCCATAGATCAGTGGAAAAGGAGAGTACTGGCCGTAATTCAAGAAAATGGGGGCCAATACAACATCGATTTCAATAGGGTAAGTTTTATATGAGTTCCATTGAAATTTTTAGCACATGATAACTATACTATTGGCTACATCTTGTACTAATTTGGGTGTATTAGCTTCACTAGTTTGAAATTTGTAGGAAAAACAAAAGTGTCCAGGTTTTTTCGTCCACCAGGTATATATATATATATATATATATATAATAATTTAATTAGAGTCCCGTAATTTTGGTTGATATGAAAGGGCACCATTTATTAACCTGCAGTGCTAAAAAGTGCCAAAAGTGCCAAGGCTATAACGAGAGAGAGAGAGAGAGAGAGAGAAAAATATTTTTTCGCATTTTCAAAATGTCACCTGAAAACTGTAGGAAGCGGCAGTGCAGAAGAGAGAAATAGACTTATTACGTTTTTCTTCAAATGTGAATTGTCAGCAGACAAAGAACTGATGCGGGAAAGCTTTGTCAGAAAACACGGAACCGAAAGGGATCCAAATTCAGGACTGTATATATATATATATATATATATCAAAGGTGAATATTTTTGGCCCTTCTAAAATCCATTTCACTTGAAATTCCCTTGAGCTGTTCCATTTCCAATTTCTGTTTAGCTAAAACTCTCTGTTTGTAATTCTAGTTTCAATTCCAGTTCCAATTCAATTCCAATTCCGATGGAAAAAAAAGGTTTACATTTCAGCTAGGATCCGAAGAGTAAATATTAAGGTCGAATTCTTCCAGCAGCTTTGAACTGAAAGCATTAATGAAACTTTAAAAATGGTATTTGTGTTACGTGATACTGGTTTCTATTTTTTCATACAAAATAAAGTCCATAAATACGATAATTATTGTATCGTAAGGACTGAAATTACGCTAGCTAAGACTATAAACACATAATTATGTTATTAGTTTATTAAGTAAAAAAAAATTACAAGAATGCGACAGTGTAATGTACCAGTTTAAAATTTGGTGTGGTTGCCTACTGCAAGACGAAACAAAAGCCAAAGAATATAAAGGATTTTGATATATATATAAAATACATACAAAAATATAAAAGAAAACCTTCTTAGCGTTTTTTCATTAACTCGAGGATAAAGTCAACAGATTTCCGAGGTAGCTATCTTGCCAGAATAAAATAGACGAATTTACCCACAACAACCTATGTACAGACGGTTGACAGAAGTAAGTAGACACCTTTGTTTCGGCCATATCTTTTATATTTAATTATAATTGTTAATAAATAATAAGAAATTAACTGAATAAATATGTTTAAAATCGTGTTCTTTTTCCCCTTTGCATTTATTTAGTGATTCAACAAATTTGTTATTATTTATTCATTTTTATAATGAAATTAAAGAGTTTAGGAAAAAACGAACGTGTTTGTTTACTTTTGCCAATTCTCTGCACACTCATCCAGTTCGGCCCCAGGTGTAATGTATGGATTACCTAAAAATCCACAACCACAAACAAAAGGTACCTGTTCCCCCTATCATGCAACACTTACAGTTTTGATTTAGTTTATATATGTACAGCATATATATATATATATATATATATATATACATTTAAACTGCAAACACGCAGTATAATTAACGTAAAGAACGACGCTTGTATAGGAGAATATTCCGCGCAAGATGAGAGCGAGAGAACGAAACAAATTAAAAAGATGAGGTAATCACCCGGGAATCGAACCCGGGATCTTCCGATTGCCGGTCAGATATGATAACCATTACACCACGGGCCTCACTCAATCAAATGCCGTAATTCCTCTACATACGCGCAGAAACCAATGCCCCAAGGGGGCACCTCTCGCATGCCGTACATTATATACATTTAAACTGCAAACACGCAGTATAATTAACGTAAAGAACGACGCTTGTATAGGAGAATATCCGCGCAATATTCTCGCTCTCATCTTGCGCGGAATATTCTCCTATACAAGCGTCGTTCTTTACGTTATACTGCGTGTTTGCAGTTTAAATGTATATAATGTACGGCATGCGGGAGGTGCCCCCTTGGGGCATGGTTTCTGCGCGTATGTAGAGGAATTACGGCATTTGATTGAGTGAGGCCCGTGGTGTAATGGTTATCATATCTGACCGGCAATCGGAAGATCCCGGGTTCGATTCCCGGGTGGTTACCTCATTTTTCATTTGTTTCGTTCTCTCGCTCTCATCTCGCGCGGTATATTCTCCTATACAAGCGTCGTTCTTTACGTTAATTATACTGCGTGTTTGCAGTTTAAATGTATATAATGTACGGCATGCGGGAGGTGCCCCTTGGGGCATTGGTTTCTGCGCGTATGTAGAGGAATTACGGCATTTGATTGAGTGAGGCCGTGGTGTAATGGTTATCATATCTGACCGGCAATCGGAAGATCCCGGGTTCGATTCCCGGGTGGTTACCTCATTTTTCATTTGTTTCGTTCTCTCGCTCTCATCTTGCGCGGAATATTCTCCTATAGAAGCGTCGTTCTTTACGATATATATAATATATATATATATATATACTCTCACTCTTAATCTATAACAATAATACGATTTTGAGCTCGTCGGTTTTGTGTGCTTAATAACTACTCTTTCTAACGTCAATAATCCTAACAAGTACAGTTTCGATATAGGATCTTTGTTTACGAATGTGCCCATAGATGAAGCAATGGAATTACGTATTAACAAATACGTAACTGTGCACTGACCAGAACACAACTGTTAACAACTTGAATAAACAAAGGATTCCTGTACCATTTTAAGTCTTTAAGTCTTTATCACAGGCATACTTTCTTTTTAATAAATAAACAGTCAAATTAATTTGTCATGGTCTCCATTATCAGTTGCGGTGTAGAAATTTAATGTTTTTAATTATCACGTGATACACTGGCTTCATAACTGTCCTGAAATTTTATTTGGACATTTTACGTTGATCATACTGTATCTTCAAATTGTACTGTCGACCTGAGCATTCTCCTTATTCCCGAATTATATCCATAGACAACATGAATATACAGTACATATATATATATATATATATATATATATATATATATATATATATATATATATATATATATGGCTGATATTCACATTAAACGCGTGAACTTCTTTATTTCGAAATAACCCTGAGGAAAAAGTCAAATATCCATTCCGACTATTTTTGAGATTATTTCAATTTCTTCACTTTTTCCTCCGGGTTATTTCTAAATATATATATATATATATAATATATATATATATATAATTCGACTGAAAACGGGTGAATAAGTACATTAAAATCACAATAAGCTTTTCATGTCTATTAAAACCAAAATTTAAGAAACGCAAAATATTTTTAAAAGGATTTTTTAAAATTACATGGCGGACAAAGCCATTTTTCGCTTCTCGAGATTTTATCCATTACTACATATTATTTATGTCAAAGAAACGCGATTTAAAAATTGAATTTAAAAAAAAATAAAAAAATAAAAATTAAAAATTTTAATCCGATTTTTTAAAAGGTTTCAGATATAGGAATTTATACTGATTGGCTAATGTTTTATTTTTATATAGTGTGTTAGCATGGAAGGTTAATGTGTGTGTGTGTGTGTGTGTGTCTGTGTGTGTGAGAGAGAGAGAGAGAGAGAGAGAGAGAGAGAGAGAGAGAGAGAGAGAAAGGGGAAAAAGACTACTGATTGGATATATTATACAGGATATTCACAAAAGAATCGTACAAATTCCATTTCAAATAAACTAAATTTGTACGCGTCTTTTGTGGACACCCTGTACTTTATTTTCGTTTATAATATAGTAATTTAATTTCCAAATGAAGTATTTTATTTCGAATTATGATTTTTCGTCAATAAATTAACATTTCATCATTTGTGACGAGATCAGCGACTCTACCACTTAATTCAATCACGTTCAATTCTACATTTTTATTCTGATCACGAATCACGAATCGGCTGCTGTACATTCTGTTTCAAAAATAAAACCATAAATTAGGCTTACTCGCTCGTATATATATAATATATATGATATATATAATATATATATTATATTTCCGCCTGTCTGTCTGTCCTCTATGGTTCCCGTGCCAAATTTGGTAGCTCTAGGTCAAACGGTTTGCGTTTGCATAGAGGACAGACAGACAGGCGGAAATATATATATATTATATATATATATATATATATATATATATATTCTATTATATATTTCCGCCTGTCTGTCTGTCCTCTATGCAAACGCAAACCGTTTGACCTAGAGCTACCAAATTTGGCACGGGAACCTCTTATGGGATAAAGAAGGTCACCACAGAGTCGGTCAGCCTGTCTGTTTTTCTGTTCGTCTGTTTGTATTACGGGCGGCAATGTGAAGCTCAAGATTTTCATGACTGTGTTCTTTTCTATAGTTTTATTGACCAAATAATTGAACCGACAGTAATTGAGAGTTCAGTTATTTGGTCAGGGGGGTTTTGGGGGATATCTGATCAGATTCAGAAATCTTGACACAATGTGAAGCCAAAAATTTTCACGGCTGCGTTCTTTTCTGTAGTTTAGCCTGTCTGTTTGTGAAATTTATCCCGGGCAGTAATGGTGGAGGGTGGGGGTGGGGGAGAGGGGTGGGGTAATGGGGGGTAATGGGGAGGGGATTAGCCCCCAAGTTGCATAAAGGGGGCGAGGGGGTTTTGGGGGGCATTCAGTCGACCTAACCGGGCATTCAAATAACCCGGGCAACGCCGGGTACCTCACCTAGTCTATTATATATTTCCGCCTGTCTGTCTGTCTGTCCTTTATGCAAGCACAAACCGTTTGACCTAGAGCTACCAAATTTGGCACGGGAACCTCTTATGGGATGAAGAATGTCAACACAGAGTCAGTCAGCCTGTCTGTTTGTCTGTCTGTATTACGGGCGGCAATGTGAAGCTCAAGATTTTCATGACTGTGCTCTTTTCTATAGTTTTATTTACCAGATATCTGATCAGATTCAGAAATTTTGACGCAATGTGAAGCTCAAAATTTTCACGGCTGCGTTCTTTTCTGTAGTTTGGCCTGTCTGTTTGTCTGTTTGTGAAATTTATCCCGGGCAGTAATGGTGGAACGGTGGGGGTGGGGTAAGTGGGGGAGAGGGGTGGTGGTAAGTGGGGGAGGGGTGTGGTAATGGGGAGGGGTTGGGGTAATGGGGGAGGGGTGGGGTAATGGGGAAGGGTGGGGTAATAGGAGGGGGTTAGCCCCCAAGTTGCATAAAGGGGGGTGATGGGTTTTTGGGGGCATTCAGTTGACCTAACCGGGCATTCAATTAACCCGGGCAACGCCGGGTACCTCACTTATTCATTAACACGGGACGCCGGGTACCTAACTTATATATATATATATATATATATATATATATATATATATATATATACACAAAATTAAATAGACGCATACATTTGGTTTTTCCACTGTCAATAAATAATAAAAATTATTGAATCAATATACTTCGAATGTTGTTGCTTCCCCCCCCCTACATTATGCAAAGCTGACACACGTTCTGGAATTCCCCTGATGAGCTTTGCCATTTGTTCTTGAGGACAATCATCGTGGCGTCTAATTACTTTTGGCAACCCTCTGTATATTTTGTTTTTTAAGGAGGGGGCCAAGGCGAATGCTAGCAAAAGTGCCCCCCCCCTTTATAGAAGAAGAAAAGAGCCAAAATCAAGGTCCTTGGTTTTGAAGATGAGTAGACACTCTGCGTTTGAAAGGTTGGGGTCATAGACATGGGGAAAGATGGATTGAGGAAGATTGTTCCAGAGTTGACCGGTTGAGTAGATGAAAGATTGAAAATACCGATTAATCCTCGCGTTAGAGAGTTGGACAGAAAAGGAATGAGAAAGTGCCGAAAGTCTGGTATCGCGTGCTCTCCTTAAAGGAGGAAGCATGCAGTTAGAGAGTTCAGAAGAGCAGTGTCCGTTATAATAACGATAGTAAAGAGAGAGTGAGTCAACATTGCGGCAAAGAGAGAGGGATTGAAGACAGTCAGTAAGAGGCGAGGAATTGCTATTTGATTCCTTTGAGCCTTTGATTCCACCCGGTCAAGTACGGCTGTGTAGGTTGAGCTATCCCATACATGAGAAGCGTACTCCATACAGGGGCGGACAAGACCCCTGTACAGAGACAGCAACTGAGTGGGGGTGAAGACTGTGAAGGCGGTACAGCACATCTACTTCTTAGAAGCTGCTTTGGAAAGAGAGTAGATGTGATCTTTCCAAGAAACATCACGAGAAAAGGAAACGCCAAAAATGTTAAGGGAAGAGGAAGGATTGAGTTGTGTGTTGTTGAAGGTAAGGGGATAGTCATGTGGAAGATTGTGACCAGTAGACAGATGGAGAAACTGAGTTTTTGAGACATTGAAAGCCACAAGGTTTTCTCTGCCCCAATCAAATATAGCAGAAAGATCAGAGGTCAAGTGTTCCATAACCGTCCTACGCGAATCTTGGAGTGACTGCTGCAACGGACGCTTTGGGAAGCGGGTGGAGAAGTGAAGAGTGGAATCATCGGCATAGGAGTGAATAGGACAGGAAGTGCGAATTAAAAGATTATTAATAAATAAAAGGAAAAGAGTGGATGACAGGACAGAACCCTGAGGAACACCACTGTTGATAGCTTTAGGAGAAGAACAGTAGCCATCTACAACCACGGCAATAGATCGGTCAGAAAGGAAATTAGAGATGAAGGCACAGATAGAAGTATAAAAACCGAAAGAGGGCAGTTTGGAAATTAAAGATTTGTGCCAGATTCTATCAAAAGCTTTCGATATGTCTAGCGCAATAGCAAACGTTTCACTGAAATCCCGAAAGGAGGATGACCAAGAGTCAGAGAGATATGCAAGAAGATCGCCAATCGAGCGTCCCTTGCGGAACCCATACTGACGATTTGAAAGAAGATTGTGAGAAGAGAGGTGTTTAAGAATCTTCCTATTAAGGATAGATTCAAAAACTTTAGGAAGACAAGAAATCAAAGCAATTGGACGATAGTTGGAGGGTTGAGAGTGGTCACCATTCTTTGAGACAGGCTGAAAGAAAGCGAATTTCAAGAAGGAAGGAAAAGTACCAGATGAGAGACAAATACAAAAGAGTTTGCCTAGGCACGGTGTCAGCACTGAAGCACAGCTCTTAAGAACAACAGGAGGAACACCATCAGGACCGTACACCTTCCCAGAGTTGAGCTCACATCGGACAAAATGAACATCTTTGGAAGAAATTCTAATTTCAGACATAATAAAGTCAGAGGAAGGAGGAGATAGAGGAACAACACCGGAATCGTCCATGGTTGAGTTGGAAACGAAAGTTTGAGCGAAGAGTTCAGCTTTATCAGGAGAAGAGACGGCAACTGAGCCGTCGGAATTGAAAAGAGGAGAAGCGCGAGAAGAATTAGAATTCGATAGGTTTCCACATTTTTGTCTGATGAAGGAATTTTTGGCGCGTCGAAGAACAGATTTTGCACGAATCCTGCGAGAAATATAAGCTGAATGAGAGTCAGGAGCTGGATGGCGACGGTACTTTCTGAAAGACTCCTCTCTGTTGCAGATAGCATTAGAACAAGTAAAATTAAACCAAGGTTTTATTGCAATAATAGTAGGAATAAAATATGGAATGTAAGCCAAAATGTCCGAGAGAATTACTTCCGTGATGCGCTCAGCACACTCGGAAGGTCCCCGGCCACCGAAGCAGTAATCGTTCCATGCGAAATCTCAGAAGTACCGCCTAAGGACCTCCTAATCAGCGCCGCTAAATATATATACATATATATATATATTATACACAGATCGTGCATGGAACAAGGAACTCTTCTGGGAAAATTGAATCCATTATAGTTCGAATAAGTAATGATAAATGACATATACTGTATCTTTTCTTTTTCATGATTGAAGGCCCAACGTGGGCAACAGGTCACTCGCAAAGAGGCCCCAAAATATAGTTTCCCTCAACAGCTATCTGCCAAGCAGATAGGATCCAGCTTTAGGACAGGATCTAGGGTTTAAAGACACCAAGCCTACTATATTCAGCACCTCAATATATGCAAGAAACTCGTTGCATTCACGTCGGATTGAATACATCAAAGAAAAATGGGTAATGATCGTATTTTTAGCTGGGAATTTGAGCGTCCACTTTTCAAAGCACATAACATAGTAGATTTAATTTTTCCAGAAGAGTTCCTCGTTCCATTCACGGTATGTATGTAACATAAAAGTTTCTCAGGCGACCATTCTGAGTTGTATCTTACGTACATATATATTTTAAAGATAATGGATAGTGGTATTACCTCTCTAGTTTATTATTAAGAGAATTACTTATTGTAGTGACTTCAATTAAGATCGCATCAACTGTAAATTTACAGTTTAACCCCGATAACATGGTCATCTGCAAGTATATGAACTATTTAGAGACGAGATTCACAAGAGGTAAATTTTCAAGGTTCTCCTCTCTCTCTCTCTCTCTCTCTCTCTCTTCTCTCTCTCTCTCTATATATATATATATATATATATATATATATATATATATATATATATAAATAAACCCTCTGTTGCATACCGTCCACTTTACTGATTTTTTTATTAATGTCAGACAATTTTATTTTGTCTGAGGGGAGACCTTTTCACGAAAAAGGGCTAAAGGTATAAGCTTTATATTTTACAAAAATAACTGCAGTGTGGGAGCGCATCCAGCAGTAAATACTTGAAATGAGGAATATTTAGAGGGCAAATCACTGCCATATTTTCTTACGATACCCTTTTATATATATATATATAAATGTTCATTATATAAAAGTATAAAACAGGTTACAGTAGTGGCTCAAGGGTAGAATCTGTATGGCCTCTGCAGCCTCTTGCTAGCTCAAGAAAGATGTAAAGAAAATATAGAAAAAATTAGAAAAAGCAAAGATAAATAATCATCCGATTTAAGTTAAAATGTTAAAAAAGGTGATAAGCAACACGCGAGAAATTATAGGCCTATTAGTTTAACTTCTGTTATTGAAAAGCCTTTAAAATCGGTTACTCGAGATTGTATTGTCGAACATCTTGAAAGCCAAAATCTTATTGAACAAAGTCAACATCATGATGGGTTTCTTAGAAATAAATCTTGTTTAACAAGGCAGGGCAAGAGGAGATCAGACAGCAATTCCTTCCTTCACCAAATCCCGCAAATGAGGCGGGATGTTGCAGAGGGGTCGACCGCAGGTCGATCCTGAACCATGTCGTTCAAGCTCACCTAAAGTAACCTAAAATAAGTAACAAATCTTTTAGGGTTTTTTCATGACGTCATCGGTATTTATGATTATAATAGATTGGTAAATATAATACGAGTATATTTAGATTTTCATAAGACGTTTGAAAACGTCCCATATGAACGATTGTTGCGGAACTTAAAACTCATGGAATAAGGGATCAAGTTCCTAACTGGATTGATATAATTAGTTAACTGGTAGAAAAGAGAGGGTAGTAATTAACGGGGAAGAGTCAAAGGAGGCTAATGTAACTAACGGTGTTCCGCAAGGGTTAGTTTTGGGACTAGTATTTTTCATAATATACATTAACGATGTTGTTGTCAACTTAGTGGCTTGCCGATGACACTAAAACTGCGGATAAATCAATTAGTTTGCTAGATAGAGAGAGTTTACAGCTCGATCTTAATAAAGTGGTCTGATAAGTGGCAAATGAAATTCAACATAGATAAATGTAAAGTTACATATATATCTTCAGGGAATCTACTTAGCAAGAGAAGAATTTTAGTTTTAAGTGTGTGTAACAGAATTTGGTAATTAAAAAAATATGCATATGTACACTGTCGGGGGAATTCTTAAATTAAATTGAGTTGTTTAGCGTTTCATGCTTTCCTTTTTTTACATTGTTCTCTAATGCGTAATTGGGTGGGTACACGAGATAAGTGTAAGCATGGTGTGAATGAACACTGAAACTATTTTTTTCATTATACTTTTTCATACTTTCCTATAAATTTTCTTTCACAACTACGAGGGCCACTCAATATATTTTGCCCCACCTTTTTTTTTCTTTCCAATTTTCCTTGTAAGTTCCAGAAATTTTGTACACAAGTAGTTACTGTACATACCTTTTTTACAAGTTTTTATTTTTCCACGTAGTCTCCATCCTTTTCTACGGCTTTCCTCCACCTCGAAACAAGGGCCTTTATTCCTTGCTGGTTAAAGCCCGCTGGGTTCCGCTCGAGCCACCTCTTAACCTCCTCAATAACCTCATCGTCACTCTGAAACTTTCTTCCACGAATAGCATCCTTCATTGGCCCAGACAAATGGAAGTCTGAATGTGCGAGAGTCGGGCTGTATGGAGGGTGGGGTAACTAAGTCAAGCGCATTTTTGTGACGGCCTCTCTTGTTTGCAAACTGCTGTGTGGTCCTACGTTATCGTGCAAAAGAAGGACGTGTTCCAGTTTTGTCCCCGGTCGAACTCGCTTTATACGTCTCTGGAGTCTCTGTAGGGTAGCAATATATGCCTCTGAGTTGATTGTTTGTCCTTTCTTCATAATGTCCACCAGAATCACCCCTTTCATGTCCCAGAAGATGGTGGCCATAACCTTCCTGCAGGGGGAGCCATTTTGAACTTTTTCTTGCGTGGGGAGTCTGCGTGATACCACTTCATGGATTGGCGTTTTGTTTCAGGTTCAAAGTGGTGTACCCAAGTCTCATCCCCAGTCACGATTCGTGAAAGGAAGTCATCCCCTTCTGTCTCGTATCGAACCAACAACTCAGAAGCAACTTCTTTTCTTTCGGCTTTGTGATCTTCAGTCAGTTCGCGAGGAACAAACCGTGAACACACTTTTGAGTATCTCAGTTGCTGAATTATCGTATTCACACTTACTTCACTAATTTCTAGCTCCAGTGATAATTCTTTGTATGTGACCCGCCGATTTGATCGAATGATGCTGTTAGCACGTTGCACAGTGTGAGATGTGACAGCCGATGCCGGGCGACCGCTGCGTGGCTCATCATCGAGGCTGGCTCTCCCTCTCTTCGATGATCTCACACGTTTAGACCAGCGTCCAACTGTGCTTCGATCAACAACAGCATCTCCGTAAACGTTTTGTAGACGTTTGTGAATATTTCCAACTGTTTCTTCCTCTGCTGTTAAAAACTCGATAACAGCTCTCTGTTTACGACGCACATCACTGTCAGACGCCATTTTCGAAACTGCGTTAACCATCGGTTTTATACAGGAGCGTTTAAAAGCGGTTTTATACAAGGAGGGGAGGTTCAAACTGGAAAAATTCGGTTATGTGAAGCGCAGAAACTTTAAACTTACGACCTAAAAAACATTTCAGCCACATGGCCTATTATTTAGCTAAGAAAAAAGGGTGGGGCAAAATATATTGAGTGCCCCTAGTATTTTATGTCATGTCAACAGTGGTTGGCGGAGGAGGGAGAGCCTTGTCTGTTTTATACTTCACTGTTACTACTATACTTCAAGAATAGAATAGGGTGACCGTAAAGTCAAGCAAATCCAAAGGTAATTGCTTGGATTTTCGGGTTGGGTGCATGAGTTTACGATCACCCCGTAGAATTGCCATCCATATTTTAACTATTTTAATTTCAATTAGACTTAAGTGCTGAAAGATGATTAATAAATGCTAAAGAGAACTTAATATAACAAGACATATAATGTCCTTCCTGAGTGGCATATTTGCTTTTGATGTCGTTATACCAAAACTAATGGAAATAGTGATCATAACAAAATAATAAATCTTTTATATGTCACGTGAGACTTCAATATTAGTAGAATGTAAAAAAGAAAATTTGCGCCATTACTAATTTTAAAACAAATATATTATAACAATGACGTTACATTATAGTTCAAATAATGGTTTAAATCATGCTTATAATTTGAAATACTTTTATTTTTAGCTTAATTTTACCTTAATTTTTACTTTAATTTTAGGATCAATGAAAGAAAGCCACCCTCAGCCTTCTTGAGTTAGCTTTATAAGGCTAACTAACAAAAATATCAAGACCTAACCTAACCAATCGTTAGGTGAACTGTACGCCCTTGACGATTGGTTAGGTTAGGTCGTTATATTTTCGTTAGTTAGCCTTAGAAAGCTAACTAAAGAAGGCTGGGGGTGGCTTTCTTTCATTGATCCTAAATTTTACCTTAATTTTTACTTTAATTTTACCTTATTTTTACTTTAATTTTACCTTATTTTTACCTTATTTTTACCTTAATTTATTTTAATTGTGACATTAAAAATATGAAAAACTGTACGAACGAAAATCGTTAATAAAGAGAATAGACAAATTAAGAATGAGAAGTGATCCCACAGGACTTTTTTTTATATACAGTTCCTACCATCCTAGAACTAACGACGAGGTACGAAACTTATTGAATTAAGAAGAGTGGTTGTTGGAATTGTTTACCAAAATGAGTCTAAAGTCACAAAATAAAGAGAAATGTCTACATTTTCAATTTAGCACTTAGGACCACTTCAAGTAGTAGAGTAAATGTGCCATTTTTGTCTAAGTGTACTGTTGGCACTTAAAGTGTAACTATAGCATCTCCACTGTTTTAGCTATCTATCTATCTATCTATTTCTCTATATATCGATATACTACCTATCTATATACTATATGTATATACATAAAAAAGCGGATGTACTTTAGGTACCAAGAGAACAGTCAGACAAAAATAATATATGAACTGCATTACTTAAAGCAGACATAAAGGGTCGGATTTAAATGTACCAAGGAGAGTATTTTTATATCAAACGTGGTTATGAGCACTTTAAGTTGACTGAAAAGGGATGCAAAAGTATCGTTAGGAGGAAAGGTTGGCTGCGAAAAAATGTTTGAAAAACTACTAAAAATTTTAAAACGCAACAATAATTCATAATTGGTTGAAAATAATAATAATAATAATAATAATAATAATTATATGATAATCTATTAATCACTCGTGTTTTACTTGTCAAATTATTATTATTTTTCCAACCAATTGTAAATTCTTGCTGAATATGAATTTTTCAGTAAATTTTTGGTATTTTCCTGTTATCCCGGACCCCCAGACTTTTTGCCAGTTGCCAGACTTCAATTTTGACACAGAATATTTTCGTTAAAACTAACGAAAATATCACGACTTAACCTAACCAATTATCAAGGGCGTACAATTTACCTAACCGGGTATTCAATTAACCTAATTAGTTGGTAAAGTTAGGTCAAGTCGTGATATTTTCGTTAGTTTTAACGAAAATATTCTGTGTCAAAATTGAAGTCTGGCAACTGGCAAAAAGTCTGGGGTCCGGGATAATAGGAAAGTACCAATTTTTTTAACAACTGTAAAAATCAATTTTGTATTCAAATAATGAATTAATAGAATTAACCATTAAACGTTCGATATCACCTGAATTCATCCTGACGAAGGAATAACTTTTGCTAATGGATGATTATGGATATTGTCCAAAATCCAACTCGGCAGTGAAACGAGAGAGAGAGAGAGAGAGGAGAAGAGAGAGAGGAAGAGAGAGAGAGAGAGAGAGAGAGAGAGAAAGTAATTTTTCTTAATAATATTAACCGTTCGCTGGGTAGAGTACGTGTCGGATTATCCGCTTTAAGTTCTTGTAAAGGCGGTTATTTACGACCCAGTAAAATTTACTTAATTTTTAACACCAATTTGTTTTACAAGACAAGAGAACTTCACCAACTTTGATGAAAAGATTGCTAAGCTTTTATTAAAAATTGATTCTTTCGAAATGTCTGATTTGAAGTCACACATTTATGAGATTGTCAGTTTTAGTGAAGAAACTTAAAACCTATTGAAGTAAAGATAATACAGGGTGATCCAAAAGTCAGGTTACATAGGGAAATACTGTATTATGTAATGATACAGGGGAATAGTCACATCACATGTTCGATATGGCCACCGTTAACGGCAATGCACTTGTGCAGCCAGCTAGGAATATCACATCAATGCGCTCCTCCTTCGATAACATCTCATAACTCATTTACCTGCAAAGAAACAGAAAAGCCCTATGTAACATGACTTTTGAATCACCCTGTAGAATGAGAAACGAGGGGTTATTATTATTATTATTATTATTATATTATAGAATATCTATCTGAGGAAACGGAGTGGGTTCCGCAGTTCCTAAGAACTAGAAATGACAAAGTTCCGTTGAAGAAACAATGAGAAAGAAGAATATTCAAATTACGTTGTCTCAAGAATCAACGAATATTGGTATCGTGCGAAGTTCTCTAAAGCTTCATTCTTAGTTAATATATACAGGGTGAGCGAAAAGTCCCTGTGCACCTGCAAGAAGTGTAGTGAACCTGTACCTGCAGTTTTGGAAGTGGAAGGTGCACAGGGACTTTTCGCTCACCCTGTATTAAATAAGATGTTTTTTAACCACACGGTAAATGAGTTATGTACAATATTAAAAAAAAAATATCTCCGTAAAGAACATTTCAAAAATGGAATAAAATAATTGGCCATGAAATGGCCTTCTGCAAGCCTCCCATTTCTTACTTATGATTGGTTACTAAATGCATTGATTCACTGAGATAATTTTGCGCTGAAATAAAGTTGCAAATATGCTTTAACCCTCTGAATAAATAAACCCTTGCTTGCACGTTTGCTTTTATTCATAAACAACGATAGTGTGCAAGGTTTATTGTAACGTTTTGTTCCTAACACCCACCCGAAACTCAACCCCCATCTTCCCCATCAAGAATTGGAAACTCTCCTGACAAATCAATAAATTTATTACCTAAAACTATAGGGTGAGCGAAAAGTTCCTATGCACCTGTCCGCTTCCAACACGGTGCAGGTAGAGGTTCACTACACTTCTTGCAGGTGCACAGGGACTTTTAGCTCACCCTGTATTGAATTATACAAATATTTTTTACAGCAGAATATTAATCACGTTATCTATCAGTGTAAGAAATCAAATTTAACGAAGTACAGTTCTTGCAAAACGGGCAACAACGCTTCTTCAAACGTATAAAGCATATTTTTAAGTTTGCTCCCACGTTTATAAAGCTATTTAAGACAGTATATATATATATATATATAGGGTGACACTTATTTTCGAAAGTTTGAATTTTTATCGGGACGGGCGCGTTTCTGGTTCCATTTTGTCAAAAAATATCGTGTGTAAAATATTTTTGAAATAAAACAATATTTAGAACTGCCTCAATACGGTCAAAGTTTGTATATTTTCTCGAAAAGTAGAAATTTTAGATCATGATGTTCTATGCCTCTAGCAAATAAAATATCACTTCTAGTTTGTTCAAGCTACTAATCTTGACCTAAAACATATAACTGGACTTCATACTTTCAACTCTAGGTCCCCCTCAACTCGAGTATTAGCCCCTCAAGGGGGGGGGGTATCATGGGCCCCCATCTCCCTCTCATTGTTGCCTACTTTGCAGAGGTCACGGTGGACTTGCGGGCGGTTGGGAAGTCACAGCGGTGCTTCTCGACCACTTGTAAGAGGAACTGCCTTTGGTCTTCACTCTTGGTAAGGGCCAGGTTGAAAGACTGCATCAACGCCACCCCGCGCTCCGCGAAGTCATTGACAACTTGAAGGGCCTGGACTCGGCGGGATGCGGCGATGAAGGCTGGGTCCGTCCGCCACTCCTCCGGATCCTTGAGCAGGAAGGCGGTGCTGATGTCCAGAACCTTGAAGAACTCCTTTGATGTAGTCGTTGTGAACTTGGCCAATGTATTGTTGGCGATTGAGGCGGTGGACAGGTCCACATTGATACGCCGCGGGGGATCCTCCGATCCTTCCTCTTCTTCCATCGCTTTAATCATCTCCCGCTTTGTCGCCAAGTCGATACCCTCGTCGAAGATGGCCAGGGTGACGAGGCGCTCGCTCAAGTACCATAGGTGCCTGGCGAAGACTGTCGCCGTCGCCTTGGCCACCGCTGAGTCCGGATAATAGACGAGGGCCTTGAGCAGCGCGAGGTCCGCGGCTGGGGCCGTTGCCGGGAGCGGCGCTTTGTACCAGGCCGTCACGTAGATGGACACGGCGAAGATGGTGAATCGCCGGATTCCAGCCGCTTCGCCTGACGACATCTGAAACTGTTCCCGGAACAGGAACAGTTTGATGGCATAGATGACTTTTGCCATCCAGCGCGCGCGATGGAAGGCGCCGGGACGAGCGAACCGGGCACCCCGCTTGTTCGGACCGCCCAGCACAATTACAGAGAGCTCCAGAAGTTCCCTGTAGTCATCACGTGGATGTTGACCGTCGAGGAGGCGGCTGAATTCGATCAGCAGGTCGTCGCGGGCGTCCTTCAGGTGCTGCGGCATGGTTCCATCCTCGAAGGGCTTCGCTTTGGTTTGATCGATGAAGTCCCACTGGGCGGCGAATCGTTTGAACAGGAGGATGTCAGGACCAGTAGAGGGACCGAGGCACGCCGTGAATGCCTTCTCGCACACCAGTTCGTGGATGTGGTGGCGGCAAGCCAAATGAAGCACTGTCTTCTCGAGTTTCTGCTCAATGATATAGCAAGCTCCTCCTGAGAGTCCTGTGTTTGAGGCGGTGGTGTCAAAAGAGAGGGCACAGATCCGTCCCTTGATGTCCCAATCCTCGAGGGCAGAGAGGACGGCTTCCGCCATGGCGCGGCCGGTGCCGTCGGGGAGGCTGGGCACAGCCAGAAGCTTGTCGACGTTCTCCCCAGACACCAGAACTGGAAGGCGATCTTCAGCAGGGCCTCCGTCAGCCGCTGGTACGATTTTCCCGTCCCAGTGAACGGTCAGCGGCACAGTAGGATGGAAGGCTGCCTTCATTTCCGCTGCTGCCATAGCACGGAACTTTGCTCGGTCGCGGCGGGAGGATTCGCGGTTCAAGACCAGCTCCTCAGGGTCGTGGCCCAAGCTCCTCGCAGCCGCCGACAGCAAAAAAACACCTTCTCGGTCGGTAAGTTTCGTCCGATCCATCGCTGCGGAGAGATCAGGGGTGATCATCTTTTTCGACGCGCGGAATCGCTTGGGTGGTAAAGGGGTCGTAGATGCTTCTGCATTCGACGTGGACGGGCCCGGGAGAGAGAGCTCTTCCTCTTCTTCTCGGCGACGACGCCGTGTCGGTGACCGAGTCGGGCTGCTTGCACCTGAGCTGGAGCTCGATGCCAGTTCGACGAGTTCTTCTCGGCTCTCTCTGTTCGCCCTTTCATCATCTTGCCGGCGGCTCCTTTCCGCTTCCTGTCTCCTCGCACGCTCCTCCTCAGTGTGCAGCGTCATGTCACGTGTGGAGGAGATGCGGCCGCGCCGCACCTCGGCCCTTTGTCCCGTCAGGAACTCCCTGTCCTCTTCGATTGTGATCATCGACATCGCCTGTTCGTGTGCGATGTCGAAGAGGCGGTCAAGGGATGAGAGGAACTCGGCCTCGTTCCTGATTTGGGTCACAGTGCGCCGTTTCGAGTTCTTGTTCAGATCCCGCCACTTCTCGTACATTCGGAGAACCTTGTCCCTTGCGCGTTGGTCTTTCTGCGTAGGAATACGGGACCGCTCCCAGAATTCCTTGACTGCGGTCACTGTCTCAGCGGCTGCTTCCTTGATCGGCTTCTTGACGTCAAGGTGAAGGTGGAAAAAGTACTGAAGCGCCTGCTTTCCCGTAGGCAGCATGCTTCCTGTGATGCTGTGGTCCACGGTCCCCAGGAGATAGACTGCTGTTTTAGATCTTGTTGCCGAAGCCATCACGTCGTTTCAGAACTCACTGAAAAAGAGAATGAAACACTGTTAGTGTTGGCAAAACTCGTCCCAACCCATTTTCTACTTAGAATAACATGTTCTTTCGCCTGTATCAATATTTGGATAAACTCGTGTTACACCCTGTATAATACCTCATTTTAGTCTTCTGTACACCAGTGCGGAAGACTAAACCAACGACTCTGACCGTCCGTCTGTCTGTCTGTTATCATTTTTCAACTCAGAAACTACAGCAGCTATCGAAACGAAAACTGACATGATAACAGAACGCCATGAGTACTTTTCGACAAAAAGTATAAACTTTGACCTCGTTGAGGCAGTTCTAATTATTATTTTATTTCAAAAATATTTTAACACAATGTTTTTAGACGGAATGACACCAGAAATGCGCCCGTCCTGATAGTAATTCCCAAAAAATGAAAAACACCCCAAATAAGTGGCACCCTAATATATATATATATATATATATATATATATATATATATATAAATATATATATATATACAGTAATGACAATACTAATAATGATAAATCTTATTGGCAAACAACACACAGTATAATTAATGTAAAGAACAACGCTTGTGTAGAAGAAACGTCCGCACAAGATGGGGAGAGAGAACGAGCAAATGAAAAATGAGGCACCTCCCAGGAATCGAACCCGGGATCATCCAATTGCCGGTCGGATATGCTAACCACTGCACCAAGGTCCCCGATGTATGTGGACCTTTTTCGTTCTATGGGCACCATTGAAATGAGAGAAATTAATATTTTTTAAAGTTATTTTAACTTTTTATTAATAATTAGTACATTTTGAATAGGAGAAATTTAATTCATTTAATTTAACAGCTATTAACATAAATAAAAAAAATAATATTTGTCGTTTCTTCAAAAATTTGACGATTTATTAGATTACATTATTATTATTATTGGTCATATTTAACCTAACCTAATCTAACCTAACCCAAACTTAACATAGCCTAACCTATCCTAACCTAACCTAACCTCGTTGGTGCCCATAGAACGGAAAAGCCCCATATATATATACTGTATATATATATATAAATAAAGGTATTTCAAGAAGCTCACTTCCCTACTACCCTCTGATCCTGAGCGAAAACAGAGTAAGGGGCCAATTGAACTTACCCGATATCAACGGCTGTAAGCGAACCAGCAACACACCTCTCAGAGCTGCTGTTGTCGTTTTGTGTGTGTGTGTGTGTGTGTATGGTGAAAGGAACTTTCACAGAAACCAGTGACAACTAATGCTAATAAAACGGATGCGTAGCATAAACCGGTTTCTCGACCAAGAATAATTTAATTTTATTTTCTGTTAACATACGCGTGTTAACATACGTGCGTTAACATACGTGCGTTAACATACGTGTGTTAACATACGTATCTAGTATTTTCCTCGCATTTCGTAACATTCCTCGATTTGCTGAAATGTAAATCTTAAATCTAAATAATAATGTTACGGTTATACAATATTTCAAAAGCACAAAACACAACACAATGTTTATATTATTAAATAAGTAGTTTTCAACAATTATATGTGGTAACCCCAAATTTAGGGCTCGCGAATCAGGACAATATATTTTCTTATTGTCTAACAGCGATGCTCCGCTGTCTAAAGTAGGTCACTGCTGAAGGATTTATTCTCGTCAAAATGCATTTTTCAATGCAGATAAAAATTTTAAATTTAGATTTTAACTGATGACCCTAAATTGCTATTAGCATAGTGGATTGTGTTTCTAAAATAATGAATCTTGTTAGAGGCTAGCATTTTAGTTCTTATCTGCTATTTTCTTTTTATACTCTCAGAAGACTTTCAATCTCTCAGTCCGCTGTAGTTAAATACGTCATTATTAATAATTGTCACATTTTGTTAAACTTTATGCTAATATTTTATTTCCGTAACATTTGTTTCCACAGAGGAAAAAGTTAAAAACTACGAACATTTGTAAAGATAAATATTAGAATTATTTATCTAGTTTTACCAACTCGATGTGTATTCTAAACTTTTGCATTTGACATTTAAAATAGCGTTCTTTGTTCCCGTAAATGTTATTTACTTTTGAGTTTTATTTTTGTACTTATTTTTGTACAATTTTCTTTTTTAAATATCGTAAAAGTTGTTGCTACAATAAGGCAATAAATGCTACAATAAACTTACCATTAATCTCTATGATACACACTTAGTTTTTTCAAATTTATAAATTATCAACGAATACTATAGAGATTTTTGCGTCCCGTAATTATTCCTTCTTTGTAAGTAAGTAAGTCTAAAACGTTAATTTTTTGTCTAGCTACGAGCAATTTTTGTTTGGCTATTGCTATAATAAAATTAAGTAAAAGTTATTTAAAGAGAGGAAAGGGACGCCAAAGCGAGAGAGAGAGAGAGAGAGAGAGAGAGAGAGAGAGAGAGAGAGAGAGAGAGAGAGAGAGAGAGAGTCTGTTGAAAAAAAAAAATAGCTTTTACAATCCTTTCAAAAGTTTACTGTGTTCCAAATTTAATTATGCCTTTTTCAAAATCTTTATTTCATACTCAAATTGCAGTCGTGTACCATTTTTCAGATTGTGAGATAATTAAAAATAAATAAACACTAATAATATTTGCATTTTAAATAGAAATCTTTGAACTTTACTCATTAAAAAAAAAACTGATTTCATTGAAGTAGTTTCATTAATTTTTCTATTTTTTTTTTTAAACATGAACTTATCAAAGTGCTTTTCAGTGACGCTTTCTGCTTTTGATCTTTGTTAAATACGCGAAAAAAGAGCAAAAACTGTAAAAAACTCAGATGTTCTTGATGTTAAATGAACTATATTGTAATCGGAACCGAAACGTGTAATTATGGGCAATTTTTTATGGATTCATTTATGGATTTATCTTTTACAAATAATAGATTAACATAGTGATGAAAAGTTGTATCCAATATGCTTTTAGGGTGACTGTACTCTTCGGTTTCAAAATTTTGGAAATTAATCAGTTATTTAATGATTAAACTTTGGTAAAAATTGTAAATATGTAGAGAACAATTTAGATATGTTGAAGCGGGACGTCACGCGTTCCAACTATTTCGGCGCACCTCGCGCAGGATTACGGGGATCTAACCTCTGTTCAAAGGGGCATCACGTGACTGCGCCGTAGGACAGTACGCAACACCTTGCATTGTTATACGCATGCGCGGCGCCATCTTGTGTCATGTGATTGCATTGCGGTCAGTCGCGTTCTTTCATTTTGAGTGACATCATGTCTTTCCAAAGTGCACCATTAAATTAACCAATGGCGCACTTCCACACACCAAGATCTCGCGAATACATTAACTATAATTAATTATTACCATGACAAATTGAATTGTAAATAATATGAGAAGAGGGGCGACAAGCTTGACCTTCGTGAAATGAGGAATCTTCGCACGGAACATTTGAAAGGTTGAAAAGTGAAAGATAGACGAAATGGCAATGAGAGAAAGCTGGTCTCGGGAACAACTACATGAAGCTGACGCTCGGAAAAAGCAAGAGTCGTATCTTGTTCTAGGGAGGACGGCGCATGCGCGTACCGCGTAGGAACTCCGTTGATTTACATTTTTCATTCATTCTCGTTTCAGAGTGAAAATTTATAAGTTAGGACGGCTCGTGAATCTTACAGAACCGTCGGACATCTCCCTTCTTAATTTAGATCCAAAAATCAGACTTGTAAAAATGGATTTATTTTGAATCACTAATCGTCCTTGATTTAAATAAATTATCTATTTTTTTAAACGTTTCCTATTCTAATTTGTGGTTCACGATCCCAAATGTGAAATGTTATCCTAAAAGTAAGCCCCCTCTCCCTAATTCGGCCGTAGGCCTAACGGACCGAAGAAATGTAATTAATTATATCTGAACAGCGAATTGGCAGAGTTCTAAACCAGGTAAAGTAAAATTTGCTGGGTTCTAAAAGGAATTCGCTCGATGGTTGGTTACGTGAGAAAAGAGCGAAGAGGGAACCACTGACGTCACAACAAAGCAAAGTGCACTAAATCGTGGTTGGAACTCTAATGTAGTATTATTACTGTTGTTGTTTTCGTTGAATTCTTAATAAGCGGTAATAAACAATCAAATCCGAGGGCGTAGCATTACTTGTTTAACAACGTGGAAGCCGTTATTAAGGGTCTACTGTCGCACGAGGTCCGTCAACTTCAGCGGAAATAACAAAATTATAACAGGCCATATAATAAAAGTTACTTTATGTTTACAGATTCAACTTAAAGAGGTCAAATCTTAGAATAATTTTGAGCATGAATTCTGCACCCTGTGCAGATAAATAAAAGTAAAAAAAAAAGAGAAAATATACATTTGCGGAAATGCAGCAATCACAGTAAAAATTGAATAAAATATTACTAATTAGTAATTTTTGGAACTTTTAAAAATTAATATTTTCGGCAAATTTCTTTCGGCAACTGACCTTTACCCAACACAAAAAGGTGAGATTTATACTTACGTTAAAATGATAAATATATACACACACACACACACACACACACACACACACACACACGCACACGCACACACAGGGTGGCCCATAAGTCCCAATCGGTTATAATTAAAGCGAAAATGCATCTAGCGGAGCTCACACTGACGTAATCGCTTACTAAGGAAAGAATATTTTGTCGAGATGGTCATAATATTTTCCCACTTTGCATAATCAATAAATATTTCTAAACTTACTGTAAACATTTTACTTTGTTTAATTTTTTTATATTTTCGCTTTAATTATAACCGATTGGGACTTATGAAACACCCTGAATATAATTTAGCTAATATAAACATAGGAATAATAAAAATTATTAAAAAAAAAGAAAAACCACACCATGTTTTACATTTTAAAGGAAAATTTCCTACTGTCACCTCTGGCCCTTGTTTTATTGTTTTCTATTACGAAATCGTTCTAAATTCGGCCCATTAATGCGATCAAAAGATTCAACAAAGCAATTGCTTGTTCGCAGGAGCACAATCGGAAGCTCTACGACAGAAATTGTCATTGAATATGCAAAACAAGACTGTTACTAAGAGCGAAGCGAGCCTCTGGAAAGGGCACTGCAGAGATATACCCCTTTTTAATAGAATCAACTTCATGATTAGTATTATATTTGACTGTACAGTGTGTGTATATATATATATATATATATATATATATATATATATGAGTGATCCTGAGGGTATCATTAGACGAAAGCGCTTGAGCACCATTTTGTGTTTCCTTTTTCCTTCGTGGTTATTTTCATCATAAATATTATTCGCGTGTTACTTTCGTAAAATAATTTTCATATATATATATATATATATATATATATATATACAGGGTGGGTAAAAAAAGTGACCCCTTAGAGGTAAACTGTCATATTAAAAAAAGTAAGGGAACTAGAGCTCCCAAACTTCATAGATGGTTACCTTAGCATGTTGGTCATCTTAATTGAGAAGTTGCTCGATATGTCCCCCTTCTTGCTCAACGCAGGCCTCCAAACGTGGATGCCACTGATCAATACACCTGTTTACATATCGTTGAGACACATTCTCCCAGCCGAGCAGAATTCTTTCACGTAGTTCATCTGTGTCTCTTATATTGGTACCAGGGATGTAAACTTTGAACTTCAGGGTTTCCCAAACACCATAATCTAGTGGTGAAAGATCGGGGCTACTAGTCGGCCACATATTGGGCTCGATAAAATCTGGTGTTTCGTTCTCAAGGAATTTGACAGATTGGCGTGCTCTGTGAGCAGGGGCTCCATCTTGTTGGAAAGTATATCTATCACTCTATCTCCCGTGTCTAGTGATCGTCTCCATATCCAATATAGGGGCTCAGCGATTGCATTCTTGCAGTTTTTGATCAGTGTGGCATTCCATTTGTCCGGTCCTGCCGCTGAGTGTGCTTTTAGTTTCCCTATAGCTTGTGTAATATCATCTGTCGTAAAGTCGAAGTCCGTTATACTTTCCCCTTGTAGTTCTTCTTCAAAGAACGCGTTTCTATCGCATATCAGTTTATATACGAGTGTATATATATATATATATATATATATATATAATATATTATATATATATAATTTCGCAAAAAGAAAGTCGAAAAACCATGCGATTATCGGACCTTTAAAAAATGAGAACGGTACTTTATCTGATAATTTAACAGAAGTATCTGAAATATTAAGAGCTCAGTACGAATCATCTTTCAGTACCCCAAAAACTGACAAATTGATATGTGATAGAAACGCGTTCTTTGAAGAACCACAAGGGGAAAGTATAACGGATTTCGACTTTACGGCGGATGATATCACACAAGCCATAGGGAAACTAAAAACACACTCAGCGGCAGGACCGGATAAATGGAATGCCACACTGATCAAAAACTGCAAGAATGCAATCGCTGAGCCTCTATACTGGATATGGAGACGATCACTAGACACGGGAGAAATACAGGGCATCCTGAAGAGCGCAAACATAGTCCCAATATATAAAGGAGGAGATCGATCCGAGGCCAAAAACTATAGGCCAGTGTCGCTTACATCCCATCTCACTAAAATATTTAAAAGAATAGTTAGACAGAAAATCTGACTTTTTGGAAACTCAGAAAAAATTCAATGATAACCAACACGTTTTTCGGTCAGGCAGATCATGCCTATCACAACTAATGGAACACTACAACAACATTATTGATGCACTTGAAAGTAATGAAAACTATGATGTACTATACACAGACTTTGCTAAAGCGTTCGACAAGTGTGACCACGGAATCATAATACATAAATTGAAATATATGGGAATAACAAGAAAAGTAGGGAAATGGATATATAATTTCCTTAGTGAGAGGCGGCAAGTCGTTACAGTACAAGGAGTATCTTCATCAGAATCAGAGGTCCTCAGCTCAGTACCACAAGGAACAGTATTAGCTCCACTACTCTTCACAATCATGCTAACTGACATAGATGAGGACGTTACCAGAGATAGCACAGTAACATCCTTTGCGGATGACACAAAGATCAGTAGAAAAATAAGAAACCCAGAAGATATAGGATCTCTACAAACAGAATCTACAAGTGGACGGAAGAAAAGAATATGAAGTTTAACACGGAGAAATTTCAGCTATTACGGTACTGAAAACAACACCTAAAGTCCATGGAATATTATACCTCAAATGGACAGGAAATTCAGAGAAATTCCAGAGCCAAAAATTTAGGGGTTGTAATGACAGATGATGCGAAATTTGAAACACAAAATAAGATAGCAGTAAACAGAGCAAAGAGAATAACGGGACAGATATTGAGAACCTTTAAACGAAGGAATAGGAATGTAATGATTCCTCTACTGAAAACCCTGGTAATACCCAAATTGGAATACTGTTCGGTCCTAACATCCCCATATAAAAAAGAAGACATTAGACAGCTGGAAGGGATCCAGAGAAGCTTCACGGCCAAGATCAATGGGTGCAAAGAACTAAATTACTGGGAAAGGTTACGCGAACTAGACCTATATTCACTGGAAAGGAGAAGACACACACACACCATTATTTATACTTGGAAAATAATGGAAAAACTAGTCCCTAATCTTACTCTGAACCCTATAATTCCCCAAACAACGGTGGAAGGTAAAAACGGTAGACTGTGTCGTATTCCCAAATTGAAGGCGAGACAGGGAACATCCTTAACCCTGAAAGAAAATAGTTTTGTAGTGAGAGGACCAAAACTGCTTAATCAGTTGCCCAAAGACCTAAGAAACACGAAGGGAGTTGCAGTGGACATCTTCAAAAGAAGACTAGATGCTTGGCTCAGAACAATCCCCGATGAGCCGGGCGTACCTGGCTATGTGAGGTGTTACTTTTACGCGAATATATATATATATATATATATATATATATATATATATTGTAACTGTGTGGGTTTCGCGTGACGATCGTTGTTCATACGGAAGTCAGGCCCTGTCCCCTACCTGTAGATTTGATTGGAAGGAGAAAAATGGTTTTCTTGGCCTCTCTGTCTCACATAGTTTCGGATTTTTTGCGTTAGCGACTGAAATTTTCTCCCTGAGTTAATTAATCTCAAACCTAGGGTGATGGTTCGTTTCCACCGATCCGACCGAAATAAAA
This sequence comes from Bathynomus jamesi, assembly GCA_023014485.1. Lineage (NCBI taxonomy): Eukaryota > Metazoa > Arthropoda > Malacostraca > Isopoda > Cirolanidae > Bathynomus > Bathynomus jamesi. The sequence goes on along the minus strand of JAJOZX010001894.1, from coordinate 491,216 downwards.
AAAAAGTTATGCTAATTCAAGTGATCTGTGAAAGTCCTTACAGCTATTATCTATAACATTGTTTAAGTTTATACACAGAGTCTCTTGGTAATATTTCCTATAAATGGATTGATATGTTATTGAGCGTTTTACTCGGATCAAAGAAATACACCTAATTCCCAGTTTATCTCAGCATAGCGCGATGTGCCTTTTTTTCTGATGTCGATAAACCAGACACCACAATGTGAGGCTATACTGAGATATTCTGCGATCCTAACGTCACACTCTAGCTAAGCTAAATGTATTAATTCAAGTATCCAAGTTTTGACTGGTGATTAGCTGTGAGACCTTATCACAGTTAGTCAATACGTTAATGATGGACAAAAATTTGCGAAGAGAGATGGCGTCAAAATGGTAAAAGCCAATTATAGGTCTATACACGAGTAAGGAACGTAAGACAGCTATATCCCGAAACGATTTGGTTTTTATAACTGCGTAAACTTTGTTAAACGTTTTGCAAGAATACGTTATATAGCGAGAATACGTTAAATGTTATTAACGCATCTTAACAGTAAATAGTAACACAACTGAATGGTGCGAATATTTTTAAGAGAAGTGACGCGCTTGTCGTTAGTGTTGGGATCTTTCACCTAATCCCGGGGAGTAGCCAAGATACATAGTCTGCCAGGCGAGCTTCAGACCGAAACGCGAGGTAACGCGCTTCCTTCGCTTTCATACATTAGCCTTCTTACATTTGACTGCTGGATGCGCCTCAATAATTTTCGAGAGCTTACTCTTTCCATAAATTTTTCCCATACTGTGCAGTTGTCGTACTGCATGACTTTACAAAATTGAAGATTTATCGGTCGGGGTGTAGTTGTCGTACCGCATGACTTCGCAAAATCGAAGATTTATCGGTCGGGTTGGAGGTGGAAATACCTTACATTATCTGCTCTTTACAGTATCTTCAATTCATGCACACATATGTGTTATGTATGTACTGTATGTATGTACATATATGTACATTCATACATACTTGATATACATATGTACATACTGTATGTTCATACATTTTAGATTATGACGGTTTTATTTTCAGTAAATGTGAAATATTTTTCACACAGAGCCAGGTACACCCGACTCATTTGGGTTTGTGGTGAGCGATGTGTCTAATCTTCTTCTGAAGACGGCCCTATGAACAACAGTTGTAATTCGTATTTTTGGTAACTGGTTAAATAGACTTGGTCCTCTGATGACAAAGTTATTTTCCTTCAGAGTTAAGGGTGTTCCTTGTCTAACCATTAGTTCCTTAATATTGCATATTTTGCCTTTCTTATCTTCCAATATGGTTCAGTTTGAAGTTAGATACTAGTTTTTCCATTATTTTTCCTGCATATATTATGATGTACATCTTTCTTCTTCTTTTCAGCGAATATAGGTTAAATTTACATAATTTTTTCCAATAATTGAGCTCTTTCCAGTCAATGATCCGTGCTATGAAAATATCTCCCAATTTCTTCTCACTGATTAATTTCTTTTTTATATGGGGACGTTAAGGTTGAGCAATATTCCAGGTTGTGTATGATCACTGTTTTCAATAAAGGACTCATTATATTCTTATCCTTTCTTTAAAAGGTTCTCAGTAACTGTCCCATAATTTGTTTTAGGTTTGTTTATCGCTATCTTATTCTGTGTCTCAAATTTCTCATGGTCGGTCATTATAAACTCCAAAATCTTTTGCTTTTGAGTCTCTGAATTTCTTGTCCTTTTATTGACCCGACCCATTTACATATTGTGTATCTGAAGAGCTGAAAATTTTCGGTGTTAAATTTCATAGTGTTGCCTTCTGACCATCTGGAGAGTTTGTTTGTGCCCGTTTCTGCTAATTTCTGTGTCATCAGCAGAGGCTGTTACTGTATTGTCATTGGTTACTTCACTGTCTATATTGGTTAACATGATTATGCATAGTAGTGGGACTAAGACTGTGCATATATATATATATATATATATGGTATATATTAAGTTTCCCTGAGACGAGGTTTTTGACAATCCTTATTTGTTACAAAGATCCTGATTGCCCGAAATTGGTCACGTGGAAAATAAAAACCAATCTAAAACGACCACCTAACCTAGTGTAATCTGGTGTCCAAGAAACTTCCTTAATATTAGCCATATATATCAGCAAACTAAAAAAGAATGAATAAAAAAAAGACTGAAAAAGAGAAAAGAACTCTACCAATTATACTGTACTACTATCATGCTTTAATATTTAAAAAAAAATATATAGATAAATAATCGTAATTCCTTTTTGTCAAAAATGCGTATTTGAGAAACTTTTGTAGATACTATCTTGGGAATAAAAGTTTTCCGATGTTGATGAGTTCGGTACAGTAAAAAAAAAAAAAAAAAAAAAAAAACCGAAAAAAAAAAGAATGGCGTGATGCGTAGTAAATCTAATAAGCACTCTGTAGGACAAAGTTAAATAGGGCTGATAATAAAAAAAGTATAAAGAAATAGAGCTAGTTTTCTCACGCAAAATAAATCTTTTGGGGAAGAAAAATGATATGGTTTCTTTTTTTTTTTTCAGGAAATTAGGAATCCTTTTGAATGGGAGCCATCTTCGCCTCTGATATAATGTGTTACATACTACTATATGCAATGATGAGACAACGAGAAAGATACTTGCCGTTGAGACAACCAAATGCGTGGTTGATGTTATTTGCTGACCATTCCAAATAGCGTAATTCGGTCATGACCCCCCCCCCCCCCCAATCCTGCTTATTTTTCGGGTAACAAACTTGAATGGCTAGTGCATTCATACGAAGATTAACAAAAGTAAATAGACACCACGATTATTGTCCTCAAGAAGAAACAAATGGCAAAGTTCATCAGTAGAATGCTACGTAGAATGTAAAGGGGAAAGCAACACGAGTCTAAATATATTGATTCACTAAATCTGTTATTATTTATTGACTTTTATTATCAAATCAAACACTATGGAAAACCCGAGGGTGTTTATTTAATTTTGTCACCCTTCTGTATATAGCATATGGGATTGGTTAACAAATATATAATGAACCATGTACTTGGTTGTTGTAGGACAGAAGTATACTTAAGTGAAGGCATTGGATGGAGAAAAAGCTGAAAGATGTTCGATTCATAAAATGGTGATACCTGCAGCACAATATTCAATTTACAAGATAAAAATGAAGATTTGTTGGTTATAGTTAAGAAAAGTGATGTCGAAAACCAAAAGAGAATCATAATTACGAAATACAGGAACGAAACAATAACATAAAGGTGAAGATGTAATTGCAACAAGGGTTCTCACATCTATACTCAAGGATTGTCTTAATGAAGTTTATCTTGAATTCCCATCATTTAGTAGACGAATTACAAGTTTCAGTGAAGAATTCTCCGACTGGGTGACTTTAATTTTGGTACTTAGAGTAGATTCATCTTAGCAATTATCGCAGTTCAAGGTCACATCCAAAGAGATCTTATGAGTTCACCAGAAACATTATGGGACAAAGAAACTTTCGAAATACACCCCAGGAAACATTTCTCCTGCAAAGGATGCGAACCAAAAATGTTTACTTCCTTAAATTCTGAACTAAAATGAGTTTTTAACTAAAATGTTAAGTTTAAATAAACACACTGAGCGATAAACAAAGTCCTTGCGGTACATCATTAAAATAATTCTGAACAAAAAGCGATTCTACTTGTCAATTAAGTTATCAAGTGACCTTGATATGACTGGAGAACGAAGATGACATAAAACAAAATTATTCTTAAATGATGTTACCCATATATTAAGATGACCGATATTTCCCTGTCTCCCTGTATTTTAGTTTGTTCCTTTACTCAGAATTTGCTTTTACAAAGGATATATATATATATATCTGTGCAGCGTTAAGAAAATAGTTTGGAAGGATAAGCAAAATATTAACAAATACTGACGAAGGGGAAAACGTATGTTGACAAGCTATCGTTCATTTTACAAGTTCCGAACTACGATTAAAATTATTTACAAAATATAAGAACACATATTCTAGAATGTTCCCTTCAGTTATGTCTTTATGTTTTAATAGATTTTTAGAACCTTCCCAATTAATACCATGATTATATAAAGTATATATATATATATATATATATATATGGTTAAACGATACATCAAAATTATTCTAGGTTCTACAACCATATTTATGCTGTTTTGCTCTGGTACCTAAACTTTTTCCCATATTCATGATTTTCATTTGGTAATGTTAACAGTTGCTGTAAGTTAACATTACCAAAAATATCCTTTGGAAGTCCTACGAAAGCCAAGAGGACACGTGAATTCACTGTCTGTGTGTATATAGGACTTACTTAGGACAGTAGTAGGACAACAGAGAAGATCTTCAGGACAGGAATTCTTTCTAGAACGCCCTTTGTATACTGCTCTGTTCAAGAAGGTCGTAGATTTGTAGAGGACTTGGATCGCGAAATCGACTTACATAAGTTAGATCCCAAAAGGTTGCAAGCATTTTTAAAGATGGAAAAGCCCATCTTTCTGCAGGTCTTTATAAACAAGCGTCTATTAACTCTACCTCTCAGCTGCTCTTTAATGATTTTGCTGTGGGTAACGCCAGACGATTTCATTCAGCGTCAGAAACGGTCCCTGCAGGGCATTAAACGATTAATTCATGTTAGGTTAGATTAAATTAATTTGGGTGAGGTTAACCATTATCTATCTATCTATCTATCTATCTATCTATACCAAAACGCCTCAGTGGTGTAGTGGTTAGCATCGCTGACTACGAATCCATCGGCCCCGGGATCGAGACCTGGTGACGGCAGGCAGCACGCAGCAAAACCCAGCTGTTCATCACTTCCACACAATAAAAATTGGTTGGTAGATAAATGGGTACCCTGGGTAACATAGTGGTATATATATATATATATATATATACATAAACAAGTCAATTAATATGAACATATGATGTGTACTCGTCGAAGGATGGGAACAGAATACATAAAGTTTGTTAAATATTGTAATCTTCAACATCATTAAAAATAACAACTTAAATAAAGAAATTATGTACAATTCACATGTATTTTACTATTAATCTCATTATAAATGAATTAAATAAATTTTAAATTTAGTCTCTTTTTAACCTAACCGTCGAAAAAATGTAACATACACTAAACGTGAAATGATGATAATGGCTTGTACATTTCAATTTCCCTTTTATGTTCTGTTGAAGTTAATCTTCTCTCACTATAACGTGAGCCTGAATATAGGGCGGAAAGACTTTTATATATACAGTATATATATACACACACACACACAGTATGTATATATATATATATACAACACACACACACACACACACAATATATATATATAAACTCGCTAACCTATATTCAGGTTCCGTGTGTTGGTCTCTCTTCATACGAAGGTCAAGCTGGTGGCCCCGCCTCTAGGCCTGGCTTGGTGGAGGAGCGAGTTGCTCTCTTGCGCTCTCCACCGCACATAGATAAGTACACCCGGCTCATCTGGCACCGTCCTGAGCCAGGCATCTGGTCTTCTCTTGAAGACTTCAATTTTTGACACCTGTAACGTTTCTGAGGTCCTTTGGAAGCTGGTTAAAAAGTCTTGGCACCCTGACAACCAAGCTATTTTCCTTCAGTGTTGAGGAGGTCCCTTTTCGGGCCTTTAATTTTGCCTTTCCTATTTTCCAGCGTTGTTTGGATGGTAATTGGGTTTAGTTTGAGGTTTGGTACCAGTTTTTCGATCATTTTCCATATGTAGATTATGGTGTACCTCTCTCTTCTTCTTTCCAGGGAGTACAGATTTAGTTTACGTAGTCTTTCCCAGTAGTTGAGTTCTTTGCAGCCATAAATCTTGGCTGTGAAATGTCTCTGCGTTTCTTCTAGCTTATTATTTTCTTCCTTTTTATATGGGTACGTCAAACCTGAGCAGTATTCAAGTTTTGGGATGATCAGTGTTCTCAGCAGGGGAATCATTACTGGCTTGTCCCTCCTTTTGAACGTTCTTAGTACCTGATATCTCTTTTAGATTGTCTGTTAGTTCATTATTTTCTTTCCTTAAGGGCCCGATGGTAGCGCGTGTATTTGTTTTCCTTTTCGCATAGCTATAGAAGTATTTTGGATTTTTCTTTATTGCTTCTACCTCCTTTTCCTCTTCCCTCTCTGTATGGCCCTTAATCAGGGTTTGTATTTCCCTATCGATACTCTCCAGTTTTTCTTGTATTGCTTTCCTGGCACTGTTGTATTAACAACAATGTTGTAGCATTGTTGTCTCCGCAATTAGCTAACTTCGTCGCTACTCTCTTTCGTTTGCGGAATATTCTTCTCTTTTGTCTCTCTAGCCAGTTCCTCTTTCCTTTTGGCTGTGCTTTCGGAGCATATTTTTCTAAAATTTTCAGTCTTCCCTTCCAAGGTTGTTAGCATTTCCTCCGTTGTTTTTTTTTCTCTAAGACTGTTCTCCACTCAATTTGGGCCATGTGTGATCTAATTTCTTCCCAATTTATGGTCTTGGAGTTTAAGTTAAAAGCCCCAAATTTGCTTCTTCCCTACGTATGTGTATTATCTTTTAATGTTATCGCCATATTTGTTGATAACTCGATTATGTTGTGGTCTGAGATAATAGTTGGGGTTATTTTTATATCAGCAGTCAAGTTCGTGTTATTCGTGAATACCAGATCTAGGCAATTTTTTTTTCTGGTATTTTCTGTTATCTCCTGTGTCAGCATAAACTCGTTTGTGAGAGCCAACAGCATTTTTGCTTGCTCCTGGTACTCTCTTGTGGCCCCCTTATCTTGCTGTATAAATATATTTCTACCGACCTTTTTGTATTTTATAAATAGGAAATTAAAATCGCCGCAGAGTATTATATTAGGGGATGGAGAGTTTATGGACTTTATTAGGGTTCTGATATCATCAATGGCATCCGAAACTTTTTAAGTTAGAGAGTTTGGATTATCAGTACCATGTTTAGTTTCTCTATTTTCACTGCAAGGCTTTCCACGAAGCTGTTGGATTTACTTATTACCGTCTGTGTCATATGCCTCTCATGTACGTAAGTAGCACAGCCACCTTTACGTCTCGCTGCTCTATCCGCTCTTAGTAAGTTGAATTCATCGATATGCATTTCTTTCTTATCGATACAGTGTTCGCAGTTATCGCAGTTTCCTTGGAAGTCTTTAAGATGTGTTTCTGTGAGGCATGCGATGTCCGCCCTTGTTTCGTCCATAAAACCTTTCAGGTACGAAACTTTGCTTAGTGAATTGTTCAGTTTTATTCCTTGAATATTTGCCAGGACAATGCTTATGTTCTTTGTTTTGCATTGTCCCTTGTGCAATTTAAGTTCGTTGTCCTTTGGTCTCGCGTGTTTTGTAGCCTTGTGGTTCTCCGAGATGGATCCGTTCCCGCCTATCTGTTCTGGTAGCTTCTTGCCACGAAGCGGTCCGGTTCGAGGGTTCCCAGCTGTGTCAGCTGCATGTGCTGTATAAGACTTAGCAGCCGTATTGTGTCCGAGATGTTGAAAAATTTTTGTGTGTATATACACATGAGTGTATATGTGTATATGTATAAGTGTATATATATATATGTATATGTGTGTGTGTGTGTGTGTGTCTGCGTGTGCTTGCGCATGCTTTTGGTCATGTACTGTATGTGAGACCGTATGGGTGAATGTGTGTGGTTGGGTGTCTGCGTGTGTAAATGTATACGTATGTATAAACAGACGAAGATAGACACATCTGTGTATAAGAAAGTTAGTAACAAATTACTGTTACAGTTTAGTCAAACAAGCATATAAGTTAGGAAATAAGATAAGATTGAGTTTAAAAATGTTTCGGTGTTATCTGAAGAAATTTATAAGGGTTGCCTTTGTGATCAAAGTGCAGTTACTTGGAGAATAATTCAGTTGGATCTATAAAAATATGAGTATCTGCAATGCAAACGAACGACATCGGCACAAAAAAAGGATATGACCCAGAGCAGTGTTGCTTCTTGTAGTGATGAGCCACGTACGGGAGCCAAGTTAATATGTTAGTACTTGGCAATGATACTACGAGGTGCTCGTACCATGAATGTGTATGGGCGGAGCGGTATTTTGTTTAAAAGCAGTGAAGCCTTTCTTCCCAATTGAGTAATGCCGGCATTGGCCTCTGTAATATTTTGCTTTAATGCTTCCAAGTCGTGGAATTATTGGCTCACACTCTTTCCTAAAGATATCCAACAGAAAATAGTCAGGTGACGTCAAGTCTGGATACCATGGTGGTAAGAGATTCTTGTTAATCACTCGTTTACCAAAGAACTCGTTAAACAACTCTATCGTTAAGCTCGCAGTATGAGCGGTTGCTCCATCTTGCTGAAGCCACGAGTCACATTCGTCAACTCTTACATGGCGATAAATTGCTGACTGATATATTGCTAAAGTTCAACATTTACGGTTTGTGTTAAAAACAGGGGACCAACAATACGCCATAGTGAAATGGCGCACCAAACACTAATCTTCTGTGAATGTAGTGGTTCCCAGTAGCCCAATTCCGTGTACTGCGGCTACTGACGTAATCACTCAGATGAAATCAAGCTTCATTTGAGAAAAACTATATGTCTAAAATTCCAAGCTGTTTTCGAGTAATAATCGCTACTTGTAAACATTAACGCAAGACATTGCACAGGTCATTGCCGACATTACTCCTACAACCTAACATCGTGTTTCTGTGAACATGCGCAAGGGTGTCCAAATCTGTTTGTAGGAACGCGGCGGTCACTTCCAATACTGGCCACTCTTGTCCATAGGTGATAGGTATTTCTTCGATATTAAGACAGTGATGATTCAATACTCAAATTAAGTTACTAAAAAATTTGTTTACATAACAGAGCTTTGGATCCTCCCTTCTTGCCCTTGGCACTTTGGCGTTGCTGATTGGAATGCCCTTGGACAGTACTTCTCTGATTTCTCATGGAATGATTACTGCTTCCGTGGACAGGGCCCCTCCAGGCACGCTGTGCGCATCACAGAGGTGATTCTCTTGGGCATGGAGGCGTACACTTCATATTCTGTTCCTATACACATACGCGTATACCTGTACAGTGTACATTCCTAATCTTTCATTACTTAATAACTAATAAATATTGTATATTAAAACAATAACTTTTCCTAATTTCTACAAAATTGGAAAAGACAATACCGCTACCAATAGACTATATCCTAGTAAGGCCATAGGCCTTACTAGGCTATAGTCTTTAAGAAAAGCTAAGTCTTTAGTCTTCAGCATGATGGAGTACCTCTATACACTGCTTGTAAAACTCGCAACTTTTTGAAGAATCATTTTTCCGGATGACTAATCTCCCTTCATGAGCCAGTGGAATTGTTGTCATATTCACCTTACCTCACCCTCCCCTGACTTTTATTTTGTGGGGTTACATAAAAGACAAGCTCTATTGTACCAAGTCTAAGACACTTGAAAACCTAACGAACAAAGTCTATCAGGTAATCAACAACATCCTAGCTGAGCTATTTCCAAAATAGTGTTAAACATTTGCGTAAGGTTGAATATTGTGTTAGAAAACAAAATGGTGATTACACTTCACGTGTTGTTAAATTAACGTTAATAAACTCCAATGTTTTACGTACCTATTGCGTTAGTTTTTGTGTCTAAATTCCTCTTTTTCAGCTTAGAACATTTATTTAGAAATAGGGGCATTTTAGGGGACACCTGTTTCATTTATGAGAAAGAAATTTGCCTAACTAATTTATTATCTTTATAATAATAATAATAATAATAATAATAAAATAATTATTACTATAATATACGATTTACTTTAAAAGTTAATTTTTAACATAATTTTGTGTTCAACACACTATTCCAAATCGAATCATGCCGTCATCGACAAAAAACATCGTCAGATATTGTCCAATCCCATAATACATGTATACACTTGGAACAGTGACATTTATAAAGTATGCAAAAGAATCATGTTGTCACAAAAATTGTAAATTTAACTTTATTTTCTGTTCTATTTTATTACTCAAAAAATTTGTTTTTTTATACATTTATTTATTTGAGAATTAATTAATTAATTAATATATTTTTCTAGGTTTTACTATAAACTATTTTTTATATTAAAAGACCCTCATTTTTAATTTAAAATTTTGCTTCACACTTTATTTATGTATGTTATACTCTGAAAAAAAAAAGAAAAAAAAAAAAATATATATATATATATATAGGTAGAATTATAATTAATTTTTCCCAAAATTTAATATTTGTAAAAGATATATCCAAAAATAATCGTATATTTTTTATAAAATAGTTATAAATCAATGATTTTATATATATATATATATATACTATATATATATTATATATATAATATGATGAATAAAACCACGAAGGAAAAAAGAAACACAAAGGGGTGCTCAAGCGCTTTCGTCTAATGACATCCTCAGGAACACTGGAGTGAAAGGACAGATCAAGGCAATATATAGGTTACAAAAATAAACATACAAACATACATATTCATATATATATACACATATAATATATATATATATATATATACATATACATATATATAGTAAGCATAGAAAAAATTGTGGGAGGAGCAAACATTTATAGGGAGATTGACACTTTTAGCACTTCAGCCGACATTCAATATAAATTCAAATGGCTTGTTTATGAAACAGGTCACAAAAGAATAAAGAAATAAAAATAAATATAAATATAAATTGAGAAAAAATTAATTAACAAAATAGTGCCTTAGTGATATATATGCCCAGCCTAAATAACCATAAAGAAATAAACCGGCAAATAAAAAAAAAACCACAAATATATATACATACATATATATATATATATATATATATATATATATATATATATATATATGATGAATAAAAACCACGAAGGAAAGGAAACACAAAATGGTGCTCAAGCGCTTTCGTCTAATGACATCCTCAGGAACACTGAAGTACATAAAAAGGTTAAGCCTATATATAGGTTACAGAAAGAAAAAAAAGAAAAAATAAATAACATACATACACACACACACACATATATATATATATATATATACATACATATCTATATATACAAATACACACATACATACATACATACATATATATACAATAAACAGAGAAGTAAAAATAATAAAAAATTAAAAATTAAAACCTTAAAGTATTACCAGTGAGGCGTACAGATTTGTAAGGAAAAATATCGATTTTTAGCACAAGATCAAATGGATTATAAAAATACAAATTTATACTGGAACTCTGCCGGGTTTTAACACAATGCTGCCTATGGTCAGGTTTCGATATATATAAAAAAAATAAAATGCAAATTAAAAGTTAATCGATTTTTAGCACAAGATCAAATGGATTATAAAAAAAAAAAAAATACAAATTTATACTGGAACTCTGTCCGGGTTTTAACACATTGCTGCCTATGGTCAGGTTTCGATATACTGTATATAAAAAAATAAAATGCAAATTAAAAGTTAATAAAGTAGAAGATAAGTTTACCAAAGATTTAATGTTTTACACTTCTTATCTAAATCTGTTTTAAAGGAATTCAACATAACAGGATCGAGTTGAAAAAGACCTTTGCTTATGTTGAAGTTATTTGAAAGTTGGATAATGGCAGACTCAAGAATATTTCTATTAACAATGTTGCTTGAATGGAATAAAACTGAAGCATTATTCCAATCAATACAGTGGGCTAACTCTGACAAATGGACAAAAAGGGCACTGGACAACTGTCCTGTTCTAACGGAATATTGATGCTGTTTTATACGTGTGTGCAAATCCTTTCCCGTCTGACCTATGTAAAAGGAATCACATTGTTTACAACCAATTTTATAGATAATGCCTGAATTATTGGTAGGGCTATTTTTTACTATGATATTTTTCACAATATTGTTATATGAAAATACTACATTAATATCCAAAAGTTTAAGTACATTAGCAATGCCTAAAAAGCCCGGGAAAAATGGAAGTACTAAAATATTTTTTGACAAAGTACGAGTGTTAATATTGACACGATAGAAAGTTCGTTTTGCCTTGTTGAGACAAGATTCCATAAACGCAGATGGATAACACAAATCACTTCCAATACCGTTGATTTTTCCAATTCGGCATCGATGTATTCCGGACTGGCGATCCTAAGGGCGCGGAGAAACATTGATGAAAATATGGCCTTCTTAGTGGGGGTATCATGTCCCGAGTAAAAGTGTACGTAGGACTGGTAATACTTTAAGGTTTTAATTTTTAATTTTTTATTATTTTTACTTCTCTGTTTATTGTACTGTATATATATGTATGTATATATGTATGTGTGTATTTGTATATATAGATATGTATGTATATATATATATATATATATATATATATATATATGTGTGTGTGTGTGTGTGTGTATGTATGTTATTTATTTTTTCTTTTTTTTCTTTCTGTAACCTATATATAGGCTTAACCTTTTTATGTACTTCAGTGTTCCTGATGATGTCATTAGACGAAAGCGCTTGAGCACCATTTTGTGTTTCCTTTCCTTCGTGGTTTTATTCATCATAAATATTTTTCACGTGTTACCTTCGTGAAATAATTTTCATATATATATATATATATATATATATATATATATATATATATATATACATACATACACACATACACATATACACATATATAGTAAGTGTATGGGGAAAAAAAAAAAAAAATGACACTTTTAGCACTTTGGCCGACCTTCAATATAAATTCAAATGGCTTGTTTATGGAACAGGTCACAAAAGAATAAAGAAATAAAAATAAATATAAATATAAAAAGTGCCTTAGTGATATATATGTCACAGCCACAATAACCATAAAGAAATAACCCAACAGATAAAAAATCAATAGTGGCTTGAAACGCATTCTCAAAGATCATAAGGACTTAATTCCCCTTTTTTTGTCCACTTCACCTGCTCTGCCTTACCTTTATGGTCTTATTAAAACCCACAAACCGGGTAACCCTATGCGCCCTATTATTAGCTCGGTGGGCTCTATTACCTATAAACTCTCCAAATGGCTTGTTAATGTTTTGTCCCCCATTCTTGGAACTGTCTCGGATTCACACGTAAAAAATTCCATGGATCTCACTGAAAAATTGAATAATGTTCGCATTAATACCAACGATAGATTGATCAGTTTCGACGTTTGTTCATTGTTCACAAAAGTGCCGATTGATGATATGCTTGACTTTCTCGCCCGAGAATTACATAACTATGATTTACCATTACCTGCACACACGGTTTTGGAGCTTATTAAGCTTTGTATCAAGGATTGTAAATTCACTTTCAATGGCGAGCATTATCAACAAGTTTTTGGGATGGCCATGGGCAACCCTTTGTCGCCCCTTCTCTCCAATATTTATATGGAGTTTTTTGAAATTACTTACATTCCGAGAATCCTGGGGGTTGGCATCCCTTGGTTGCGGTACGTCGACGATATTTTGTGTATCTGGCCCATGAATCGTGACCTGGATGACTTCCTCCTTCAGTTAAATGACCAAGTCCCCTCCATTAAATTTACTTTAGAAGTGGAACAAGACTACTCAATCCCGTTTTTGGATGTGCATGTTCATAGGGATAGCCCGGGTTTTAAGTTTAGTATCTATCGGAAAAAAACAAACAATTTGTCCTACGTACACTTTTACTCTGGACATGACACCCCTATTAAAAAGG
>JAJOZX010001894.1:460000-472500 GCA_023014485.1 Bathynomus jamesi | reverse complement strand
GTATCGGAAAATCAACACATTTTGATTGTCAAAATGACTCAATGAAAGGGTTTTGTTTGTTTTGGGAATTGGATTGTTTAACCTTCGTGACAGCAAAGCTTATGTGACGGAGGGTCCTACAGCTTTACTTGGGATTTGAAACACGGGTCACTACATCATCTGGACGCGAAGGACGGTCCCCCATCCAAATACCACCCAAACCCAATGTCGCTCGTTTAATTTCGCTGATCGATGGGAAAAGGTGTTACGACATGGCCACGAGTAGTCCACTCAGTGAGATAAGGCGAATTTGTGTTGATAATTTTAGTGTATTTATTTATTTACTTTTCTATTTATACACGTATAAGGAAAATATATAATACATGTAGCAAGAAACATATAAAAATAGATCAGTAAAAGACTTCCTTTACACATATAACATGAAACTGCCATTTGCAAGCCAATTCTATGCTTTTTGGTAGAATGGGTCTATTTGATACATCTGTTTGGATAGTGCAGACCGTAGAGTTTATTTACACTAAGTTAAAAGAGAGGAAAATAGCATTATAACTACAAAATACGATGGCTCTTAACACTGGATGCTATATAAGACATAATTGGAGATTGCATTTAGTCATAAAAACATATAGACTTCTGCTAAGATTATATAAACACCCCTTTTTTTTTTCTGCAGTGATATGAAGTCTACTGTATGTCCAGGGTGTCTCAGATGTCTGGACTCTTAGGGAAAATAGACATTATATTTTAAAGTGAAACAAACACATTTCTAATGTCAGTTTTACATATTTCAGGAAAGAAAATACCCTAATGGCTCAGTATACCAATCAAGAGAAGGTGGAACTGGTATTTCTACATGTATTGCTACAATACATGGAATTGGTATTGCTACAAGCCAGAGGGAGGCGTGTCAGTTATTTCACGAACATGCGTTCCTCCTGCTTTTTCCTGAAACATGTAGCAATACCAGTTCCACCTCCTCTCGATTGGTATACTGAGCCATCAGGGTATTTTCTTTCCTGAAATATGCAAAATTGACATTAGAAATGTGTTTGTTTCCCATTAAAAATATAATGTCTATTTTCCCTGTGAGTCCAAACTTCTGGGACACCCAGTATATTAAATACCTTGACCATTGGAAAGACGAAAATGGGTCTGTAGTTTAAAGGAGACAAATTATGACTTGATTTAAAAATAAAGCATATTGAAGCCTTTTTCAAAACAGTTTGGAAAGCAAATATTATATTTAAATGGAGAAGTTAATGAGCTTTGGGGACTGGGGGCTTATTTAAATTCGTACATTATTTATCAATTCTCTTTGGAGGCTTTGCTCGGAGGACATTTTTTATATTTTATATTACTTAAAAACAACTGTTGATATATAGTATGTTTACTGTGATAAAACTAGTATATTTATCATGATGGGTTATCAGTTTAGATTCATATATTTCTATTAACTCTTAAATGGTTAAATGTTAAGTGTTAATCCGGATATGATCAAAGGTTTTGCTTCAAACACTTTAGAACTTTTCAATTTTGCTTGATAAAATCAAATGAAATCTCCCTTCTAGTTATGATGTTCTGTTGACATAATTGATCCGATTTTCTTTCGTAGGTTCAATAAACGATTGGTAAAATTCACAGAAATGAAAAAAAAATAAAAAATAAAATTTAATATTAAAAAAATATAATTTTTCAAAATTTCACCTCGTCTGTGTGATGCAACTTCACCAATCTTGATAAGTGGATCATCAGTATTCAGAATGTCTCATATTGATGTTCAGAGGTAATATCTGTTAATATACGTATCTCATCCTGTCCCCTACCCACCTAAAAAAAATTTCTAGGTCAATGCAGAAAGTCTGGCTATATATATATATACTTGCGTAGAAAAAAGAGATTCATATTAGCTAAAAATGAATCTTACCCCATTTACTCAACATAGATATTTACATGCAAACACTTTGATATTTAAGATAATGCGACATGGTATCTCTCTCAAAATTCGTATTTCTTCACAGAAAATCGTAAATCACATCTAATGTTGCGTACCAAAGCTTAAAGAGGGGTCCCAAATTCGCATTGCCAATACCAGATAAGACCCATGTTTACAGATTCGGTTTGGCGCATCTACGGCAATCTAAAAGGCTTACGGAGACACGAATGCGAGATTTATGATCAGATCGTAATCCATTTTTATCCAATGCTTCGTGTTTTCTCGTGTTAAGGATATACGAAGGACAGAACGAGGATGAGGGAGAAAAAACAAACAGAAAAGCTATACAACAAGAGTAGTATAAATAAACTATATATATATATATATATATATATATATATATATATATATATATATATATATATATATATATGTTTATTATATATATATATATATATATATATATTATTATATATATATATATATATATATATATATATATATATATATGTTTATTTATATATATATATATATATATATATATATATATATATATATATATATATATATATTATTATATATATAGAATATATATATATCATATCGTTCTATTTATGTCTATATTACTATATATATATACAGTTATATATATATACACACATATATATATATTATATACACACACACACACCTTGTTCAACTTTGGTTTTGCTTCCGGCCGAATTGTTCATTCTGGCGAAGGTCAAGCTTGTTGCTCAACCTTAGACCTCATCTTAACGTGGAATCTGAGCCACGACCGAACACGTGTTGTCAGAAATTACAAATTTCTTGCCCGGACTCGATTTCACGACCTCCCGATCAGCAACCCAGCGTCTTAACCACTAGGATACCCATAGTACCCATTTATCTACCAACCAATTTTTATTGTATGAAAGGATGAACAACTGGGTTTGCTGTGCGCCGCCTGCCGTTACCGGAAATCGAACCCGGGGTCAGTGGATTCGTAGTCAGCGATGTTAACCACTACACCACCGAGGATATATTGTAATTGACATATATCCACGGAAAAACTTACTTTGTTGTATTCATTGCAACTCATTTAATGGTTAACAAAATGCTGAACAAATTCTAGTCTTTAATTCAACCATAGGATACTTTCATTAACCATACCTAATTTTCCAGTAACAATCTTTCAAATAGTTGGTACAACCATAGTATGTATGGTTGAATTAACTTAACCATTTGAATTGGTTGACAAACAAGTAATCCTGCATTTAGTCATTTTAACCAAATGTGTTTCTGTGTGATGAGTCAACAGTACCGATTTCAAGTTTGATTTGTATTCAAATCCATCAAACCATTTCAGCGAAATGTCATCACCGGATGAAAGACAGTGCCATTTCTATCTCCCAAAGGGTTAGGGCACTCTATTGAACTTGATGATAAAGGTGCCGAAGATGCTGCCGCTAATGCGAGAGGTAACTTAGAAAAATTGCATCTCGCTCAATCGAATAGGCGAATTCCATTAATGTGGTGTGTGTGTGTGTGTGTGTGTGTGTGTGTGTGTGTGTGTGTGTGTGTGTGTGTGTGTGGGGTACTTTTTAAATCCTACGTAAAAATATTAACAAAAACCTAACAACCCCACACAAATGCACGCACATTATTATTATTATATATATATATATATATATATATATATATATATCTGCAAACCCACAAGGAAAAAAGAAAAACGATTCCAAGGCCTTTCGTGTATTCAGAGCTACACCTCGTCAGGGAATGACGAGGTGTAGCTTTTTCTTTTTTCCTTGTGGGTTTGCAGCATTCATTCATTTCACGTGTTTAATTGTGAAATTCATCCCATATATATATAATATATATATTATATATATATATATATATTATATATATATATATATATATATATATATTACCTTATGATTTCGAACGACGGTTGGTTCAGGATCAACCCGCAGTCCACCTTCTCCAACATTCCACCTCATTTATGGGATTTGGTGGAGGAGAGAATTAGCTTCCGCTCTCCTCTTGTCCTCGTAGCCAGCCACGCATGGCTGGTCAGGGACTATGCATAAGAACCTGTCCAACTCGTTCTTGAAATTATTCAGGTTGGTGTACTGGAGGTTCCTCAGTTCATTTGGCAGTACATTAAAAAGCTTTGGACCTCGTATTCTGAGGGTATTTTCATGGCCCCCCTTTCCCACCGCAGCAGGGACAGTAGAGAATCTGCCTCTTCTCTCACTCCAGCATGTTCCTATTTCATTTCTAAGTTTAGGAACGCAATCCTTGAGCATTTTCTATATGTATATTATTGTGTGTCGATCGTGTCTCCTTTCCACAGAGTAAAGTTTCAGGGATTGTAATTGGGACCAGTAGTCTTCATCCTTTGTTTCCTCTATCTAAGACGTAAAAGCCCTTTGTATGGCTTCTATGTTTGCAATATCTCGTTTTCTATTTGGACTTTTGAGTACCGAGCAATACTCAATTATTGGTAGGATTAAACCCTTCTATAATTTCAGTATGATGTTTGCTTTTCTCTTGTGGAAGCTCTTCCAGATAATTCTAATTATTTTTCTCGCTGTTTGATTTTAATGTTTCGAGTTCTCTGAATTCTACATCTGATGACATTATTGGTCCAAGGTCCCTGACTTGTGGGTTTGTATTATCAGTCTGACTGGCAGTGTTTTGTATCCTTTATTTTGTAGCGCCTTGTTGTTAACATTTCTTAGAAGTTGGAATTTTTCTTCGTTGAACTTCATATTGTTGTCTTCTGACCACTTGAATAATGCTTCAATGTCGTTTTATAACTTTTTCTGTCATCTTCTTTTGATATTTCCTTGGCAGAGAGCACCGTCTTGCTTACTTCGTCCAGGAGTAAAGAAGAAATTTTGCAACATTAGAAGGTAAAGTTCACCATTGACTGTTGGTTCTTCAAAAAAGAAAGGACCAATGATACATGACTTTCTGAAAGCGCACCAGATATTGATATTTGATGAGTCTCTTTCATGTTGCCAGTGTTCGTGAGGTTTCTCTGCTCCACAAATGTGGCAATTGTGACGGTTGACTTTGCCACTAGTATGAGGCCTCCCGGATCGAGGTCTGGCATTCATTGATCCAGTTTTTTAAACTTTTCGTCCATTTGTTAATTGAGTTCCTATATGGTGCATCCTCCTGATAATGAGCAGTGAACTTTCTTCTCAGAGATGTTATGGATTTCATGTAATTCATGAAATCACTGAGTAGTAACGGGAGAATGTTTACAGGTCTTTGGAAAATCGGATTGAACGATGTATCGAAAAAGATGGAGGTTATGTTGAGGCCTAGAAATTTCTAATGTAGTGTGTTAAAATCTCTAATATTTATGTTTTCATACGCAATTTACAATTTGTTTTTATCACGTGTGCATCAAAAGTTATTAAAATTTGAAGTTGCGTATGGTCTTTGTAATCACACTGTTTTACGGCAGAGAGTAAACAAAAGCAGCCATTCACCTCGAAATATTACACACACACACACACACACACACACACCTCTATATACATATATAAGTGGAAGGAGCCACTATGAAGTTAAAAAATCCAAGATGGAGAATCTCTGTTGAGGAGAAAAGAAAAGAGGAGATGATTAAATTAGATTTGGAGAAATATATTATATGGGGAAAATTTGATGCGAGATACTTCTATTGGAATTTTTTATTGTAAAGGTTTCCAAGAAATAGCAACAGTCAGGGATGATTCACACACACACACACACACACACACACACACATATATATATATATATATATATATATAGAGAGAGAGAGAGAGAGAGAGAGAGAGAGAGAGAGAGACGAAAGCGCTTGAGCACCACTCTGTGTTTCGTTTCCTTCGTGGTTTTATTCATCATAAATATTTTTTACGTGTTACTTTGGTGAAATAATTTTCATATATATATATATATATATATATATATATAAAATGAATAATTTCTATTCACTGAAGTACAAAAATAATTGTTTTGTTTTCAAAATATTTAGAAGGGGAGATATGCTGGAAATTGGACGACAAAACAATATTTTTAATTTATCAAAAATTTTATAAAAGTTATCCATAAGTGTAAGAAAACGGTGTGTAGGGGTGTTAATTCACATGTTCGTATTTAAAATATATACAAAACGTCTTTACTTGAAATGTTTATAATATAATACTAAAGTTTATTAATCAAATTCTGGATGATTCAGTTAAGAGATGAATCTAGAGGAGCCTCCAAACCATAAAAATTTACAAAATTTGAGGGCATCATACCTTTGACACCGTTGTACGAGGTCAAACTGATTCTCATAGAAAATGTTGGTTTGGGGATAACATTACACCGTACACCAAAAATAAACGAAAATTTAGTTCGAAAATGAGTTCTGGTTGGAAGCTCCTCTGGAAGACATGGCCTTTCTCACTGTTCCCCAGAATTAGGTGAAAGACTCCATCTCCACTTAGTTCGAGAACGTCTGTCATGGGATGATCACAACTGGAATCCACAGTTATCGCTATTTTACTATGGTTTTATCGGGATGAAAGACCTGTATTCCTGCGGGGAAGACTTACATTCCTTTGCATAAGAATTTTATTCCTGCGTGGAGAACTATATTCTTGCATGTATACGAGTTACAACATATTCCTTCATAAAAGAGGTACTGAACATTGCTAGCCGCGGGTGAGAATTGTTTTTATTCCTTCGTAAATTATGTTCCAGGATGTAAAAATTATACTCTTCCTCTTATGACCTGCCATGGCAGCTCTCAAAATATAGCAACAGAGAAACTGGAGGATGAGGTAAAAACTGGTTAGTGTGGTAATCTTTGTTTATATTCATTACTCGTCCACAGAAATGCCAAAAATTGTGGTAAAAAATTCGCTGCTCGAACGTAATAGAATTTTACTTCTCTCAAATTTGCTTCGTAAATTAGTAAATTTTATGATTGAATTCTGGGTATTACATATTTCGCGAGTTACTTTCAGGGTTTTCTGCTAAGTTGTTCATTAAATTTAAAGAGTAAATTGCAAATTAAATTAAACCTTCACGAAAACATATATGATAACAGTCGTACAATTACCGAAATAGATTTATCCAAAATATTAAAATTTCAAAACGGGTAAAAACAAATTTAATAAATAGTATATTTATTATCATGGTCGCGGATAACCCGTTTTCACGGTTAACTCAGTATACCCGCCGGTAGGTAGATGGTGTAGCCAGCTGCTGCCCGCCACCACTGACTGCTATCCCACTTTGCGCGCCACCATACACAGTATTATTATTATATTACAGTATAATCATCCGCTCCCGAAGATTGTAACCTCTCCTTCTGCTAACATTGCGCGGAGACACACTGACTGAGGCGGGTTATGGTGGGATGGCGGGAGGCGAGCCGCGAATGTAAATCGTGGTTAACTCGGTGTCATGATTACGGATAAATGCACAAGTCACAGTTAGTAAATCACGGTTAACTCGATTCACGGTTGAGTGAATCACGGATAACCGCGTGCGTACTGCATTATATTTTAGAATTATTATCCGCAACGCCTCTAACGATTATAAACATTAATAGATACGAAAGAATCGAAACACACAAACAAACAAAACCCTTATTCATAAAAAGAATACAAGTTACATAAAATTGTACAATATTTTTCAATATTTTTCGGTACACTTTAGTTATATCTAATATGACTAATTTTGTATTAATATATTCACAGTTACTCTAATCTGAATATACCGTTGAAAGCATGAAAGCTTTTTAGGCAAAGTTAATGGGATTCTGAAACAGGGAATTTAATAATTTAAATTGTATAAAAATGTAATAATCTTTTCAATATACACTTTTAAATTGAACATCATGTGTGGATACAACTAAAATTGCTCATTTCAGTAAAAATTGGTTATTACTCCCAGTCAGGTTTTTTGACGAGAACAAATTTTTCTGGTCAATTTTGATTTGTTTTGCACAAATGTGATATCCGTTTTCTGTGCAAATGCGTAATTTTTGAGATATCTTCACCTATCTTTAGGTGAAGATATCTCGAAAACTACACATTTTCACAGGAAACGGATATCACATTTGTGCCAAACAATTCAAAATTGACTAGAAAAATTTGCGTCATTTTCGTTTAAACTAACGAAAATATCACGATCAAGGGCGTACAGTTGACATAACCGGGCATTCAATTAACCTCACCGGCATTCACTTAACCTAACCAGGCATTCAAATAACCTAACAGGTTAATATTGGTTATTTCACCTAAATATCTTCTGATCTTTTCGTATTAGGCACTCACTGTCATATTTCGGGCAAGTTAAGGATGAGAGAATAACGCCGTGATTGATAAAAACATCCAATGCTTTGTCTTCATCTAGGCCTACATGGCGAATCAGGTCCTCAAAGTCGAAATCACACGAACGGCACGTCATAATTCTATCGCAAACACCACCAAACTGTATCCAATTAGAATAAAAAAAAACTAGCCAGAACTTGAAATAGTAGCCAGAAATAAGAAAAAAGCGACAAACTGACCAAAATAGTGCATACTTACATATCATAAACGCCAAAAAATAACAATCATAATTATTATTAAAAAAAATATATTAAAACCAATTTGCACAAGATAAGATATATATATTTTTTAGTCAGTTTTTAATGGTAATTCAATATACAGTACTTGTTCAACTGCTTGTGACTGGGAGTAAAATCCAATATTAACCCTCACTTCAACATGAGAAATTAAGAACGGATTTACAGTATCTAACTTTAACCCTTTAACGCCGAACTTTTTTGTAGGGTTAAGTCTAAATGCGTGTATTTGAAAAGTTAATTAGAGGTAGGCTGACCATATTTCCTTGAGACAAAAAAGGGACATTGGGATGGCAAAAAAGGGACGGGGTTATGTAATATTCTGTATTCATGAAAAAGTAAGTACATAAACCGGGACAAAATTGACATTTTTATTAAAACGACGGGACGGCCAGGAAATATAAAACAAACGGTACTGTCCCGTTCAAAACGGTACGTATGGTCAGCCTAACTAGAGGCAACATGTGACGGTAAAGGGTTAAGTTTGTTACATCCTGTTCTGTTCTATCTGTTTTAGCGCCTGGTACGCATATTCTCTTCGTTTTAATCTATTTCTTCCATAAAAATCACTATTTATATGATTAACAATGGATGAGCCTATCGAAACTGTTTCATTTTCGTTACCTATAATTTCTAATAGATTAAATGGACTTTAACAATCTAACTGAGGACTCAACGACGCCTCAGGCTTAGCACCATTTCTAACCAACGTAAAATTATCATCGGGTTGAGTTATTTGACTTATTTCTAATCGATTGTTGTTCACTGGTAATTTTAACTACCTTCGCGTAAATTTTTTGTACGTTATCATAAGCTAATCTAATACAATCGTTTAATTTACCCACAGAATTCGAAGAACCGTTAAGCTCATTTCTATTTACATTATCTTCAACCCTTGAAACCTTTCTGCTAATTTTTAATTGCATTATCTTCAAATTTTGAAATGTATTATTTCATAAGATTTTTAGAAATTTCTTTTTTTAATTCCAAAAACTTTTCATCAGTACTGTATATAAGTTAAATTACAAAATTTAAGATACTACTTCCTTTTATATGCTCGTCTACATATACATCGCGAGTAAAATTAAAAGTATTGATCGCACATTTGTACTTTCTGAACGGCATTTTTACAATAAATTATAAAAAATATTTATCACAGAATATTTCAAACTTCAAAATGTTAAATATTGCTTGGATGAAATGATTTTGTCTGTAAATGCACGAAAACTCAATAAAGAATCACCAAATATCTTTCAAAATATATGAAATAAAGTAAGACCTCCAAATGGCAAGTCTTTACAGCAAGGAAGCGAATGACTGAATGAACAGAGAGAGAGAGAGAGAGAGAGAGAGAGAGAGAGAGAGAGAGAGAGAGAGAGAGAGATTAAAATATTACATTCGATTCTTTATCGCAAGTATATAAATAAAAAAATAATTGTACAAGTAAAACTTTGTTGGGTGGTCGTCCGCTATACGTCTTTCATCCACAACAGATGGGTCCTTGAAACGTGGTCTGAAAATTGAGTGCCTGTTTAACTTAATTCCAAATCTAAAGAGGACGATTTCAAAGATTTTGGGTGAAGTAGGGAGTTGTAGATACCTGTTATATTTCACACTCTACGATTTTTAATAATTTAAAAGTGTGATAGTTGTCATATTTGACTGTGGAAAGTATTACCCGAGAAATTTTATACGAATGATGCCATTATCTTTACGACCTTTCCAAAAGTTTAGAGATTTTGGACTTTTAAAAGAAGTATTTATATGCAGTTGGAATTCATTGATAAAAGTTTTTCCTTATAATAAAAATTATTATTGAGCAAGATCAATTTGGCAAATTTTTTTTATTACAAACTGTTTTACGAAAATTTGCACATGTTTACCAGTCACAAGAATCACACTCACACACACACACACACACACTCTCGGATATACCTACATTCATACATATACACATATATATATATATCCGAATAGAGAAATGTTTTTCTGCATATATATAATACATACATTCTCCGGCAGAAGAGAGCATAAATTCTCCTGTTTCAGCCTATGCGCGCTGCGTCACTGCACTATCATACAAATAACTGAGCAAGAATTTGCATTTTAAAAGCACATAAAAACAGATGTAGAATTAAAGTTAATCTAACTAACAGCTTTTGCCAGGTCTGAATGGACTTTAAAAGGCTTAATTCATTAATTGCTGCATAAGAAAATCCAAATAGAAATAATAGTTACTTGTCTCTATAGTTTGACTTTTTCCCTCTGGGTAAAATAATGAATTCATTTAATTAATTTGTACATTTAATTCACATTTCATATTCATTTTCTCCATGTATATATATATATCGTGTGTGTGTGTGTGTGTGTGTGTGTGTATTTGTAGATGGAAAATTGTTTAATGAAATGAAATGGAATGTGAGATATAAAATCTAGCCAAATTCATATAAATACAGAATACTTTTTAAAGTTCCAAAATATAATTATTATTATTACAGTATTATTACAGTATTATTACAGTATTATTACAGTAAACACTATAAAGAGTAAGCTATGCGAGTGTATGCAGATATTTTAAAATTGAAACTACAGTTTGTTTTAATTTTTCTCACATTTATTACCATTTTTGTGTATATTATGTACTGTACATAACGATATACAGGGTGTTCCAAAAAAAACAACTATATATATATATATATATATATATATATATATAATATGCTATAAAGAGTATATAGTTTTTTTGGGACACCCTGTGTTTCGCTATAAGTCCTAACAGCTTAAAATAACCTATTTACAGGGACAATTATTAAAAATTAGTCTGTATAAATGCGGTCTGTATATACAGCATATACAGAACGGTTATATACAAGGGTAGGAAACTGTAACAGGGTAGTAGTAAATAATTTCCAAAAAATTGGTAAAGATTCGACTACTTTCTCATACTTATCTCTCTATCTATATATATCTATCTATCTATCTATCTATCTATCTATCTATCTATATATATATATATATATATATATATATATATATATATATATATATATATATGTCTGTCTATCTGAATGTATGTATGTTTATCTCTCTCTCTCTCTCTCTCTCTCTCTCTCTCTCTCTCTCTCTCTGAATCTACAGAATGCTACATGAAGCGTATTCTTTCTTCAGGGCCAAAAATAGGGTTTCCATCATTCCCGTTGAAGCCAATCACAATAATGGATTTTATGAAGCGAATTAACGCTTTTAACCGATGAACGGACCCTGACAGGGGGGAGGGGGGGGGGGGGGAGGATTTATATATATATATATATATATATATATTATATATTATATATATACTTCATGCTTCACTATATAAATAAATAAATAAAATAAATAAATAAAATAAAATAAATAGAACTAAAATATTGACCTCAATGTATACTGACGCCGCGGATTTAACATCAATAAAAAGAGAGTAATTTCTTTGCCGGAAGTTATGGGCTAACTATTAAGGCTGCAAGCACTTGGAAACAATCGCTTATCGTAGAATTTATTTCCTTTAGTGTTAAGATAACCCGACAGAGATATAAACACCTGTGATAAATAAGGTAAAGACGTGTTGGTGTAAGAATTCTGAGCAGGTTTTTTATTTATTTATTTGAATAATAAACCTCTTAATTTTTCTGTTAATTTATAAACATTACTTAATGTAATGTTTTGTAATGTTTATTACATCGAAAATGTGTTATTATGGAAATTGTGAAGTTATTATTATTATTATTATTATTATTATTATGTAGTATCAGCACTGATTCTATCAGTGACAAATATTACTCAGTTTGATGTTTGATAATATTTGATGAGAAAAGGATGAGTTATTTTATAAATTGTTAAGTTTATGTTATTGAATTATAAAATACTTAATGTTATCAGTGGTAAACATTGGTAAACATTATTTAA